>JAVSBV010090773.1:0-37857 GCA_033117975.1 Parotocinclus spilosoma | reverse complement strand
CTCTTTTTCCCCGTTTTGGTTTTGTTATCCTTATTTCCCCATTCTTATTATACGGCGTGGGGATATATTTATCCCGCTTTCTGGGTCCGGTCAAAAACACTGATCGTAACAGACATTGTATGAATGGTTGCTTCCATGCCTCTTAATGATGATTCTCATTTTGTTTTATTTACAGGAATCAGTTTTTTACTGACTAAATAAAAACATCTGTGTGAGGGGTGTTGTGGCTTGTTTATAATGCTGGTAACTTTATGGATACGATGCCAGCTTAGGATCCCTTTGTAGAAATGGTTGTAAATATTTTTACAAATTTTTTACATTATTTTTTAACGTCCAGACTATATACAGATACTGCTTTTTGTTGAGGGTCCAGGTGAGGTCTTCTGCAAGGTCCACAGCAAGGAACTGACAGCCAGGCAACAGCCAGGCATAAATTGTTGTTTCTGCACCAGTCCAGCTTCTCTTTGTATGCTGTGTCTTTGCCCTTGTTAACAAGAAAAACTACAGATGTTTTCAGTGAACTTCATGTGGTTTGAACTGTACTTTGCAGGACAGTAATGTGTCAGCAATGTGAACAGCAGAGAACTGAGCACTCAGTCCTGGAGGGCACCAATGCTCAGTGTGGTGGTGCACAGTAGAGGCTGGTATTTTTTCAGGAATCCCACGGGCCACGTGATTCCCGCGAGATTCCTGCGGGATGGGACTCAACTTAACTACTACTCGCGTGATTGGGACGGTACAGGATAAAAAAGTTAACGGGAGCAGATGGTAGCAGGAACCAATAAATTAGACAAAAGACAACCATAAAATAGGCACCGCCATTTTGTCGTTTTTTTAAATTTTTTTTAAGAAAGTTACCTACAGTAACACAATTTTAAAGAACTACATGGCCCAGAAGCCACCGGTGCTTCCGGCCACAGCTTCCCTCCGGAATTCATAGAACAGCAGCAATGGAGGGAGTAAACACAAGGGCTGCTTGCGAAATTGCATACTTCCATACTATACAGTAGGCGAAAGCAGTAGGAAAGAGCATTTAGTGTGTCCAAATACAAAGTATATGCGATTTCGGACGCAGCCAATTGATTTGCAACGCAAAGTCAGAAGTAACGACTGATCTATAAAGCTTCATATGCCCTTTTTTCTTTATACAAAACTCAGGCACAGTATGTGAATTGTGAAGCTAATGCGTTTATGCACATTTGTTGGTTGACAACAGTTCTCTTGCTTTGTGCAGTTTTTTGTTTTGGCAAATGAATGCCAAATGTTTTAAGTAAATAACTGCTCAATAAATGAGTAAAATGCAACTTTGTTATTTTTGGGTTTATTCAACAGGGACTTGGCAGCTGGTCCTCCATAGGAAGAACTATAGGGACCACAGGCCGTGTATTATTTATGTTTTGGGGCCTTTAGTGAAGGATTTTCTTTTATTAAGGCATAAAATGTTTCCCTATATTACCACAAATGAACTGTACCTGTTGCCATATCCTTAAAACTGCAGAACACAAACTAATCTTAAAAAGAATTGGGATAATATTAAATGAAATTGTATTGCCTAAAATCTAAAATAACTAGGAAAAACGGGAGCGGTACAGGAGTGGAAGTCATTTTGAATGGGAGCAGGATGGGAGTGGGAGTCATTTTACCAGGAGTGGGACAGGACAGGAATTTTTTTTTTTTTTACCTGGGATTGGGATGGGACAAGATTATTTTCTGTGACAGTGGGATGGGACAGGAATGAAAATCCACTCCCTTGTCACCCTCTAGTGCAGAGGTTGACTTTCCTGATCCTGACTGACTGACAGGAATCTCCCGTTTCAGAGAAGTAATCAGGAACCGTAGGCTAAGCTTTCCAACCAGTTGCTGAGGGATGGTGGTGTTGAATGTTGAACTGAAGTCATGAACAGAATTCCATTTGTGTCCTTGTCCAGTCCTTGGTTGAATGCCCATTGGGGGTTGGTGAAGTAAGCCGTTGAGCATTCAGGATGTCTTTTAAACTGCAGGTGTTTTAATGATGTGGGCATTAGGGTTTTGATGTGCATCATAACAGGCCGCTTGAAGCAAATCATGATAATTAGTGTGAGTGATATGAGACAGTAGTAATTAAGGCAGCTGGGAAGAGGGTGATAGACTTGAAGCAAGTTGGGAGGGTTACACTAATGTTGAAAGTGTTTGTAGGAGCATCTGCCACCTGGTTTGCACATCCTTTGAGCACTTAGCCCTTGTATGTTTGCAACTCCAGCAGCTTTTTTTTAATTTTTTATCTCGAAGGGACATATCACTGTCACAAGTATTAGATGATGTGCTGTAGCTGACAATGGCCTGAATGTCCTGTCATATATGCTAAGTGTCTATGGTGTTTTGGAAGTTGCCTTTGAATTTCCTGTTATATGTCATCTCTGATGGCCTGAGAAAGATTTGCTGTCGTTGTTGTCAGGGCTACCTTATCTATTGTTTTGATAGTTGTATTGCAGGTTTTTAGCAGTGCATGCACTCTGCAGTTATTCATGGATTATAGTTGGGATGTGAGATAATGTCCCTGTAACCTATTGATCAGCTGATTGTGTTGCCACTTCACCAAGAGTTGGAATGTCTCCTACTGGCCAGGTGGTAAATTTGTTTTAGGATCGCCCAGGAAAAAAAAAATGTTCTGTGAAATTTGACAGTGGAACGATTTCAAATTGCCAAATTACCGTCAAAAGTTAATAGTTGAACTGTCAACTTTAACTATGAAAGTGCACAATAAAACTGTTTTACTATTTACTACAATTTACAGTCTTACTATGACTCCCACAGTAATTTTTTTCCGGGGGGTTTGGCGCATCTGGACAATGGTCTGTATGTATTAATTAACATAACGAAGGCTTGAACTTTGTAGAGAAAAGTGGAGCCAGGTGGAATCAGGGCTCAGTCTTGTATGCACTAGGAATAGAATTTAGAATAACTGATTGAAGTTTGGAAGAACAGGCTTAAGGTTGACATTTCTAGTGGGATGGTTGAAATCTCTAGCAGTATGAGCAGTAACCCAAGATAACAACATAATTCCTGCACCTTTCTTTGTTCATGTCACCTTTTTGAGTCTTACTGAGTGTTACCATGTCACGCCCCAGTCTGCGTGAAATGAGGTTATTCCGTCCAGCTGAATACACATGCCTGGCATGCTTTCCTTGAGCTGCATTTCAGTAAAAATAAAAATGCAGCAATCTCTGTGCTTATGCTGTGTAATCAGAGGTAGTTTATTTTTCAGGGAGCTGACATTGAACTGTAGAACATACAGGAGTTCTGGGTTAACCCTTAGCCCAGTACGGATTTATTGGGCTCACCATAGGTTTGTCCTTTAACAGTTAACCTTTTAAATTGATTTGTCAACAAATTTCACCATAGCTGAAGCTTAAGATAGGAAATTTGATGATTTTCTAGACCCTACATGGAACATTATATACCCAATACAAAACTCTGTGATTCATTCACCAAAAATTTAAACAAAAGTTCAATTTTCTAAAAATGTTTATATATATCTATATAAACAAGTGTAATGCATTGCCACCATTGCTGATT
Organism: Parotocinclus spilosoma; assembly: GCA_033117975.1. Lineage (NCBI taxonomy): Eukaryota > Metazoa > Chordata > Actinopteri > Siluriformes > Loricariidae > Parotocinclus > Parotocinclus spilosoma. The sequence continues at coordinate 34,302 of JAVSBV010090773.1, read as the reverse complement.
CCATAACAATGTTATACATCAAATAAAGATGGTCAGTTGAAATACAGGATACATTAAATGCAATCTTTGTGATTCATTTCAGGCAGTCTTGGTCTTCATTTGAGATGAAACGTTCTTTTATGCTTTTACAACCAAAGAAAATCCTCTTGTCTGTAGCAGATGTTCTTTGAATGCCAGCATGAGTGTAGCATTTGCCCGGGCCTATATTTCTAAAACTTTATTAAACCAAATGCCAATCTGCAAACTTCAGCTTGCTGATGCACTCAGTGCTGACCCATTTGAATTTATTTATTCACATTATTGCAAGCTACATGAAACATCTCAATCTGGACAGAATATGGGGCCTTACATGCTTACTGATTCCTCACGGGTAGAACATGACAACAGAATCATGTTATTTGGTGAGGAAAATATCCTGCAACCATACTTTTGCCATACAGATTGCCATGTCTTGTTGTGTTGTGATTTTACCATACCCATTTCATTGCCATAGCCTAATGTATTGTAATAGGGCAGAAAAAGCTAAGACTAAATCACAAGCATAAACTGTAATCATAGGGTTATAGTTAGAGACAGACACTCAAAATTTCCACATAAATATTCGTCAATAGATAAATGAGGAAAGATATCCAGGCTTGCTCTATGCCACCATGTAAATCTATTTTCTCTGCAGTCAGTTTAGGTTATGGAAATTAACATATGCAATTCACAGCCCCAGGCTGCCAGATTTTTCCTGAATAGGGCTTTCAGAGATTGGGTGCCTTTCAATCTCCTTCATGCGTTGAACTTTAAGCAACATAATAGGTGATAGAAAGTTTGAGATTAATTCATTAATGTTTGAAGCCAATAAGAGACTCAGCTATTCAGGCATCCATTGGAAGTTCATTCTGCTACTAGTTATAGACAGAGTCTTAATGCTTGTCTTCCTTTAATGTTTAATAGGGGGCCCAGTTGAGCCAAACGTGTCTTAATGGGTACCAAGAACAAAGCATGCTTTGCGTGACATGCGTGCAAAGCACCGATGAGAAAAAATTGGTTTCTTAACCCAAGAAAGCTAACTCTTGTCACCAGTAGCGTGTCAATCTGCCAAACTCAACCTTTTGAGCTCAGTAGTAAAAAATCTTGAGATATTTTTTTTTTATATTTTCAAGAGAAGAGCGCTTAGATAGCTTTATTCAGACTCTGCAGCCGAGACAAAACTCTTTGTAAAAACTGTTTTGGATCAAGTGCTTGTTCGTGGTATATGTGTTGACAGTACATGGTTTGAGATTTATCTCAGTACAATTTATGCACGTACATACTGCATACAGCAAAATGCACGTCCAACTTATAACTGTAGGCTGGGTAAAATTTCTCCAGTAAAACAGTCCTTCTACCGGAATCACAACCAATTAGGAGGAGGCCTCAATATAGGCCCAAGACATGCTGGGGGGATTATAAGAACAGCACTGCTGAACATTTAAAGGTTACGAAAGATCAACGATTACGATTACGATTATATCTTTTGTTTTGCATGGAAGCAGGTGGTAATCTTCCATGAAGGGTTGGTAGAAGTTGTGAGAAACGGAAATTCCTGAGCCTTTTTTACTTGCCCTGTTGCCACCACAAACCAAGGCAAGTGGAAAAGATAAGATAAGATGTCCTACTCACATACCAGTTATGTAATATTCTGCTGTGAGTGCTCAGTCAGAGTGTTCTAGCTAACTAATTGATTCTGCTTCATACCTTCTGTTCATTAATTGTTCTGTGTCTTTGGTGGCACAGCAGTTAAGGCACCAGACTGGACCAGGAAGCCCAAGGTTCAAATACCAATATCTGCCAAGCTACTGTTGTTTTTTTAAACGAGGGCCTTATTAATTGCTTGAAATGTATTAAATTATACAGTGTTACATGATTATATAGCTCTGATAGACTAAATGAGCACAAGTGAATCTCTGGATCCAAAATCTTTAATGTTTATGATTATGCTCATTTGCATCTTAAATCTACTACACTAGAGTCAAACAAAAGTAACACAAAAAGATTAATATACTATATATACAGTAGTACAAGAAAGTCTGTAAAGCCCTGACAATTTTTTAATATTCGTCCATAAATATAAACTAAAACGATCAGATTTTTACAGATGTGGTATAAATAGATAAAAGGAGCCCAATTAAACAAATGGCATTTACTTTTTGCAGACACTCTTATCCAGCAACTTAGAATTGAAACAACCTTACAATACAAGCTGTTGTGAGTTAAGACCTTGCTCATGGACCCAACAATCACAGCTTGGGAGAAGTGGGATTTGAGACCTCCTCATTCACAGTATCACAATATTCATTCACCCAAAACGCCCGAAAGCAAATGAATTTTAAAAAAAGCAGTATTATTCTTATTTGTTGTAGGAGGAATTTTTGCTTTCAGTATCCGGTGTGACCCCTTTTTGCAACAATACTGCAACTGAACATTTCCAGTAACTGATGATCAGGCTTGTACATTGGATTGATGGGTGCCCCTAAAAGTGCTTAGCTCAAGCTTGATACAGCATTTCTATTGGATCACTTTTTTCACATTTACATTTAGTTGCACCATGTAACCAAGGGTTTGCATCTACAAGAGCCATGCTATGGTGAATAATTAAAAATGGTTACCTGTAAATGATTGAAGTTTGTTTTACCATTTATCTTCAATAATGCAGTATAAGCATGCAAGAGGTTATGCTATGGTAGTCAAATGTAAATGGACCTCACAAAAGGGTCTAAAACGTTTATCAGTTTGCATGCTGTGCTTTCAGCTGGGGTGTAAGGAGATCACAGAGGACTGCATAATGATGTACCTGGAAAGCAGTCCCCCACCAAATCAGTTTTTGTGCCGCGCTTACTTCTGCCAGGCTGAGCTGAACTCACCACACACTGCCACCTCCGTGGTGAGTATCTGTGAAGCCTGAATGCATTAGAAATCTTTGGGGACGCAACACATAAGGAACCTGCGCCATAGATCATATGGGTGTGGTTTGCCAGCGTATGCTTAGAGGGCAAATTTGTCTAGGGACTGACAAAAATATAGTAGTCTTCTTTCTCTGTTTATTTTTTTTCCAGGATCATATGGAGAAGGCTGTGATGTACTATCTGAAGGCTATAGAGTTTTCTAAAGACAAGCCAAGGTGTGTAGTTAGAAGACAAGTGAAATAGTGCTGCTTTACCAAAGAAAGCTTAGCCTATGCTGTTTTTTTTGTACAAAAGGTAATATATAAGTTACGAAATGTATTGTGTCATCAGTATTGTCTCACATTAACTGCTAATCTGCCCTATGTTTTATCTCACATGCAACATTTTCAGAGACTCTTGCCTAGTTTATCACAACAAACTAGTTTTATTGAGATCCTATGACTGAGACAAAATAAACAAATACTTTTGAATTTTACTTTTACTTATATTTTGACCAATAATAAGGCTTCAGTTCAGAACATGGTTAAAATTATGAACATTTTAGAAATGGTTACTTTATTATTATGCTTTAATGTAATTATTCTCGGGTTGTGCAGAAGTGATGACAGGGACCCACATTTTAATCTTGGCGGTGCCTCCAGCCTGGCGGCAGGCCATAAAGACACAATTGGCCTTGTACGAGGGAGGAAAAGGTATCATTGTGCCGCTGTAGTAGCAACACCTGCCTACCAATGGTAGACACTGCAAGGGTAGTCCATTCCTCTGTGTGGATTCATTCTAGCAGCAAGTTCCTAAACTGGCTACAGAATTGTCCCAAATGATTTGACTTTTGAAACTGAGCAAAGCAGATGTGTTTATCCCTTTATCGACAAACGTTGTGCTAATGTTCTAATGCACTGGTACATCTCGAGCTTAACAATTTGAGTATGGTCTATTGTAATATGCACAGAGCTCTCTAGTGGATTAATTAGTTGTCAAATAGTCTTTAATCTCTTGTTTCTCTTATGATGCAATGCTACAAACATAATAATAGCTATGATTTTAATGAAGACAGAGTACTAGATATCCCAGCCTTCTGCAACTTATTGCAAGCCTGGTACAGGGAGGTGCTCAGTTGCTTTCTGCAAGAACTGGTTTCCAGAATGTGCAGATGATGACACTTGAAATACAGTCGATTCCGGTTAATGGGACCACATCGGGACGCGATCGTTTTGGTCCTAATAACTGGCCGGTCCGATTAAACGAACATGCCCTATGTTACAAGACGGGACATGCTATGTAACATATTTAATGTTTATTAAACCTTTATTGTGCAATCTACACGTATAGCGAACGTACAAACAAGAACTACTGTTACTTACTAACTCGCAATTTTCGTTTTTGCCAAGCCGGTAATTTCCACCAACCGACGCTGACTAGTGTTTGATGATTGTTGCTTGATCTTATCCAGGAAACAAATTTTTTCAGCTAACGTCAAGTCCCGCCATGGAATTTTGGCAGGGGAGACAAGACATGCACAGTTCACTGACTAAAGCGTTCTGATGGAAATTCTTGCACGTGTTACCGGACACTCGTGTTTATGCTTGATTTCAATTCGCCAAAAAGAGGAGATGCAGATGGATCCAATAACCACGCTGCTGGCTACTGGGTGCTTCGTTGTGTTAAAGAAAGTGGTGGGCATGGTCACCTTCCACTGGTTTTGGTCCGATTAAGCGGAATTTTGGTCCAAATAAGCGAATAACATTACACGTATTGGTGGGTGTAAATCTATTATAAACCTGTATTTGTGCTACTTGCAATACCTATTAAAACTTCAAACTTCTTAAAATGCACCGAGTTATAATAAAGTACAATGGCCATTAATACATTTACAGCAGCACAGCATCAAGTGCCTTTACTGACAGCGAAATACAACTGATAGCATCTTTAAAGACACAATTCGAGCAACTGAAGGTTTTGATCTCGGCTAAAAGGCTCAGCAGTGGCTCAATAATTCAAATAGCCACCTTGAAACATAATTAGCCATTATATAGATTTACAAATATCTTTGAACAAAACCACTATTAAGTTATGATATTTAAGATATGAATTTAACTGTTTTAAATGCTACTGACTCAAATCTATCTAGATGATGTGAAACTTCTGGAGTAGCTCATGAGATGACAAAGTTTCTTTTTAAAACAGTCATTTGTGCTGTGTAAATTGACCTAATATTTTGCCTCACCTCCCAAGGTATATGACCATGGTACCAGCCATGACTCTGTATGTGGTGGGTGCCAGGTTTCAGCTCTTCCTCCAGCTCCTTCCTCAGTTTTTCTGATGGCGTGTCCAACAGGCATGTCTCTTTCGAAAACTTCCAAAGGTATAACAAATTAGGATCCTGACTTGAAATCATTTTCTATTACAAATCAGCATTTGTGTACTTGTTGCTGCAGAGCAAAGTTGCTTCTCACAGGTCTAGTTTCTCACGTCTGAAGTGCTAGCCAGTTGTTATGGGGATGTCATTGTGTTACAGTAGTTAACCACACTATATTTCATTGAAGCAGGAGGCTATCCTTGACATCGTTACATGGAGTCTTGCGAGGACAACAAGGCAGGAATGCAGGCCCTGAACCCTAAGAGGTGGATATTTATCAGTGTTTATTCGTGACTGTAAACTTGCAAGAATTTAGATTGTGGGAATGTGTCCTAATCCCTGATTAACTGTTATGTGGCAAGATGAAAAGCCACGATCCTTACAATCCCACGATGAGGATCTCAAGAATTAAAGCCACTATTTTTAGTTACAATAAAATAAGCACATTGAGAGTGGATGGTCTATTGAATGCCAGACTGACTACGAGCATTCTGAACACACTGGCAGCGGTCCAAACCATTTTGTGTCATGCATCTTAATTCAATAACAGCTTCCCTGCTCAGTCCTCGGATTCCTCTCTGTGCCTGAGCCTGCGTGAAGGAATTTCAGTACGACAGACTACAGAAAACATGAAAATGTGAAGTGTACACATTTAATAAGAAACAGTCAAAAAACTCACCATCACATATTCCCCTCTGTTTTCCATGGACTCCAAATGACTGTGAACAGATGAAAGGTAACTTATGTTAATAACATCATGAGTTATTAAATCATTTATTGCAGTCAGCACACTCATGAATCCATGCACATTTCTACAGGCCTGAAAATGCAATGTGTGCATCTATGCCAGGTGGCTGAAGGACAGGAAATGGTAAGGGGAACGAACTGTTCTGCTCTTTCCCATGACCACTTGGATTCTCTGTGCATCAGGGGGATGATGGACTTATGCAACACAATTAGAGTTTAGGCCAGTGTTATGACATAGACACATGTGACTACACCCAGAAACAGCCATGATCTTTCCCAAGCACATTCCAACCTCTCACCACACACACACACACACACACACACACACAAAATACGGATGTTTGTATTACTATTTTTAGAGTAGTTCCATTGACTGTGTATTACTACAGCTAAAAATTGCCATGCAAACACCAAACCCAAAACCTAACCTCAATATGCAATCGCAAATGTTCAGGCTCTTTTCAATAACAACTTTTTTTCGGAAATGCTTTTAGAGACAGGCTACATATTTCAGACATTGCAACACTTGTTTAATGGACATTTATAACCAACAGCGTTTGGTAAAGAATGCAGAAAGTCTTTGGTACTTGGCCAGTGGTGGAAAACACTAAACAGTTTACAGATGTGTTTAGACAAAGACATGTGCTCAGTCCTCTTGTAAACGCAACACAACAAAAAAAAACAAATCCCCACATGACCTATGAAGGACAAAAATATTAAATGACCGCATAATACTATGATCTCATAGGGCTCTCTGGATGAGCTGAGTTTGCCATGTCTGTCACAGTGCAGGAGAAAATACAAAGGTCTCTAATGAAGCTGTCACGTCTCCAGTAAACAAACAATCTGCCTGAACTGATAGTCACTGCTCAGAAACTTTGGCAGCATGTAAATCAAGCTCTTTATCCAACGCAATATTTCAAAACACTGTATGGGACTGAGGTAAATTGTAACCATCGTTAAACCCATTATGTTTATATAAGCAGGACATCCATTTCTGTACAGCTTGTTATTCTCTTTATTATGGAATTGTATATGTTTGCTGCATGCTGTGTATGTGAGTTTACAATGGTATTATGCTATTATGATAACTGTGCACCACGACCCAAATAATATCAACTGATTATATCAGTTGATCAGGATATACACTACTTCACTTGATATACTTGCATTCACACACACTGGCATACAGTGTCACTGCTGAGAGAATGCTCAGTAATTTAATATCTACAGTGCATACAGAAATTCATCATAGCCATTTCAAACAGCCATTTTATCATTTTGCAGCTTGAAATCAGAATACATTTAAAAGCATTTCCAGCTTTATTTACACACTTTGCCTTTTGACATTCATTTAATCACCGTTTGGTTAAAAAAACAGAACTAACAGGGTTAAAGTAATCAATCCCCTGATTTAATACTTAATACGAGCAGGAACTGATTTAATTACAGTCTGTTTGGATATAACTCTACCAGATTTGCACACATATATTGCAGAATATTTGCCCATTTTTCCTTCAAGTTTAAGTTTAAACAAATGGCATGGTGACAGGCACTGAACTGCCCTCCTCATGTACATCTACAGATCAGATTTAGGTCAGGTTTACATTCACATTCCTATCCTTAAGCCACTCAGTTGTTTTTTCTGGTGATGTGATTAGTGTTGGTGTCGTGCTGGAAGGTGGACTATGTGCCCATCATCACCTGTTTAGCACAGGACCATGGGTTTTTCTTACTAACTTTCATTTTTAGTTCAGTCCTGGCCAACTGCCAGGTACCTCTCAAGAAAAACACCCTCACAACACAACACAACACAATACACCTAGTACAGCGATTAGATTTTAGCCCAAAATGCCACATGGTATTAGACATTTTCTCGATTGCCTCCCCTCCATGCAGGTCAGTTTTTGTGACATGCACCCACTAGCAAATCTCTGCCATAAAGACTAGGTGCTTCAAAGTTGCCACGACCTCCTGGTATTTTCTCATATCAATGTGTTACACTTGTTCCTGTTCTAACTGCTACTCTGAGGGACAGCTTCAGCATCTGAAGTCTTTATCTATCCTTCACCTAACTTGTGTCTTACCACAATTTTATCACAGAGTCTTTTTGAAAACATGTTGCCACCCTTGGTGAATTCTTTGTGTTACCACACACTACTATTATTGGAATTCTCAACGAGCAGCTGCTTTTATTCTGATGTAATAAAAAACACAATACTGATGACAGATGGATATTAGCCTGGTGTGTCATTTGAAAGCTGACAGACTGTTATAATGGCTGCATTAAATATCAGACTGATTACTTATTCAAACCAGGGATTATACTAATTAGCTTTTATAAATTGATCAGAACTATAGGCACTGCACAAAATGTAACTATATGGCAAATAAAATAGCCAGCAAATCTTACATAAAACAAACTCAGAAAAGGTTTTGAATGAATCACGGTTACTTGTGGTGTCTTATGATGTAACACACTTGACATTTCATGAATAATTGTAATACTCGTGATCGCTGTTGTTTGATGCAATATACCATAGTAACCAAACGATGATGCACGTTTATCAGACATCACACCCCCCACACATGTCCAAATCTGGGATGTGATGTACTGTAATGTAAGCATATTGCTATATATAGCCAGATCCAATACATGTGAGCTGTGCACTATTACTGGGCAACTCGACAGGTTTTCAAAACAAGACAAACGATTACATAAGATCCCGCACTATATCTATCCTGCACATTATTTACAACAAAACACACCAAACACTCACACGTGCCTTTATATGAACCCACTATTACATGACATTATATTTAAATAAGTCGCGCAGTTATAAACTCTTCAGAGCTCAGGGTCTTACCTTACAAACTGAAACGAAGCAGGAGATTTGTGTTTACATTCAGTAGAAGGTTGAAGTCAGCATGCATGATGAGAACTGGAAGCAGTTTGGAGTTTTCTGACAGCTCTGACACTTGTACCACCGCGTGTCCAGCCCCCGCCACTGACGTCACTGATAGGGCGGAGCTATCCCTACCGCACTAAACAGTACACCAAAATGGTGCAAGTGTAGATAAGGACAACACTGGAATAGTGTCCCCCAAATGCGCTACTGTCTAGCCACTTACATATATAACATTATAAACTAACAGTTTCTTTAAAGAAGAAAACTCACTCTCTTGTTTAGAGTATGAGAAACCCTGCTTAAAAACATCTAAATCCAGCTAAAGATGGGTTGATTGTTTTAGCTGTTTTAGGCTGGTACGTTTGGTCTGTATTACTGGTCTCCCAGCATGACCAGATGGTGTGTTTCCAAATCCCACCTAATACCAACCAACCCGACCATTCTGACCAGCTAAGGCTGTCATAATGCACCTGCTGGGTTGGACTGGTCTTTTCAGTAGGGTTTTAACAGAAGGTAAAGTGCTGAACAATGAAGAAACTTTCGGCCAAGCTGTCCTTGTGTGTAGTGCATTTTCCAGAAACAAAGGAGCCGAAAAGAAAAGGCCAAGACACTTTCTTGTCTCATCCATGTCACATTTTTCTACCTGCCAGAGATGTTCCTGTGCTCGCCTTGCTAGTTTCAATTTGTTTAATGAGTGATCTCACCTACTGGTTGACTACAACATTCACATCACTATTTGAGCCAAGACTAAAGACTTATTAGACAGTTATCCTAACCAAATTGCGATCGAGATAAAATGATTCTCATGATTTTAATAAACTTTGGAAATTTATCAGCAATGGTGAAATCACTAGAATAATTGCTTGTTGTACAGCCAGCACAAGTTAAAGTCAGGGTTACATTGTTACTAGTCAAATACATTCGTACTGGAGCAAAATTAACCCAACCAAAGTACACCCACTGAGCCAGAATACCACCCTGGGGGCTCTGGCACCTTTGCCTGGTGGATACAGGGTGAAGGTGTAAGCATGACCTACAGGGGCATCACATGGCTGTGTAGGGGTCACTGTAACAATGCAAGGGGATGGTCCCTAACAGCCTATCATTTTTCGGGTGCATGTACCAACCAATAATGAAAACAATGTGCCAACTTCACCCATATTAAGACACTAGTCCACACTTTTTCCACGTTTTATAGCCGGCATTGCTTAGTAAGTCTTAAACGTCGCACACTAATAACCAAACTTTTCCCACTTCACAAAAACTTCCCTTTATAACCTGACAAAAGTGCAGAATATATGGAACGATGTGCTGATTTAACGTTAAACATGTTACATTAGGCTTTCCTAAATAACTTTGACACTTACTCTATCGTGTTTTATTCACAATTACTGTGCACAACACTTTAAGTCACTAAATTGAACAAACAGACATTGCTGTATATAGTTACTTCGGCATTTTGAATGCACAGTTTGGGTTTCCAGTTTGTGATCACAGCCCACTGCAACACTTAGAAACGCATTTACACCACTGTGTTTGAAACCGCTGTACTCACACTCCAGTGCCATAGCAGAATTTATACTTATTTATACTAACATATACCAACATTTATATTATAGTTTTTCTCTATGAAGAAGAACACAAAGCACTTCTGTGAGTCACTCTGGATAAGGGTGTCTGCTAAATGCTGTAAATGTAAATGTAATGTAAATATGAACCTGACATAATAGCCAAGGTTCAGGTGGGAGTGCATAATAAATTACTTACAAAAGCATTATGTTTAAATGCATTTCATAATGAACATACAAATGTGATCACATACATTTGTTAAGAAGATACAAATATATTATTATTATTATAAAAAATGCCCAGTGAATTCACACAAATAAATACAAAACATATACTGTACCTGCAGCTGTATTTCTACAACACTCATGAATGCATAAATCATTTAAAAACGCCTTTTGTTTAAATCAATAAGTACGTTTGAGATTGGGGCAGTTATGTTTAACGAGACTATTCAGATTCGACAATAACCAGACTATAGGCCTATTATACACTGTTGTATGGAGACGTTAGTCAGTTCTTTTTATGTAGATAAAGAAGGGTTGTACTGAAAATGCTTTTATACAAAGGGAATGTTCACATGTCTCAAATTCTATAACGTATTCATTTCAGATCAACGATGTTATTCTTTAGCAGGAACTGAAAATGAGAGGGGAAGCTTTTTAATAGTAAAGGCCTATGTTGCTTTTATTCCAGAATGGATTACATAGAACACAAAACATGCAAAGTATGCTAAACGATTAAAGAATTTGCCAGATAACTTTCAGAGAGATATTAATGAGTTTATTTATGAGCTATTATGACACATAACTCCTCACACCATTAAGCTGTAACTTTACTACTGAGGAAGTGGAACATTTCTTGCATACTTTTCACATGAGAAACGGAACTAGGAAAAGATAGGCTTTAGCTTTAAGTCATACCATTCTCCAGCCAATTCGAGCAATCAAAATAGATCTTAGCCTATTCTTATTCTGCTTTGTGTTCATTAACCAATATAACATAATGTTTTTGTCACAAGCCAGATCAAATGATAAAAGTGGCAGCTGTAGTTCAGAGATACATAAAAAAATGGCATCTTCTCCAATTATAGCACATTTACATGAAGTCTGTAATGAACATAAAGTAGTAAACTAGTCTTTTTTTTTTTTTTATCAGTGATGGACGTTAACAGTGTATATTTAATTAATTACAATACTTAAGTCATTTAATCACGTATCTTTACTGAAGCATTTCTATTTTGGGTGACTTCTGAATTGAATTCCATCCATTCATTTCAATTACAAATATGTTCATTTTTACACCATATTATTATGGAAAATCGATTTTTACTTTCGACTTACGTGTGCATAAAAAACACTTACCTAAAACTAGTTGATCAACATATGTCACTGGTCACACCACTGCAGTGGTGTTTTAGCCATTATTTAAGGCCACCCTGCACGAATCGATGCCAATTTAGAGTGAACGAACGACCTAACACTCATGCCTTTGGACTGTGGGAGGAAGCCGGAGTACCCAGAGTAAACATGCAGACTCCACACATACAGGATCCAGAGATTGAACCCGGGGCCTTCTTGCTGTGAGGCCACATGTATGACATAAGCATATCTTTTAAACCCATGTGTGCTAGAGCTGCCCTCATGGTGAGAGCTGCTGTTGGAAAGTGCAAGTATGCAGAAACAGCAACAGATCAGCCATAAACCAGAAAGCCACACAAACTGTTTGTCTAAAACATTGTTAATTTGAATAGACGCACACATGCACAGCTAGGATCACATTCTGAGGTTCTGTAAAGGTACACACGTGGACTTTATGTTGTGTAGTTTATTGCTACATACATATTGTTCTGTGTAGCACCTTGGTCCGGGAGGAACGTTGTTTCATTTCCCTGTGTGCTGTACACCACTGTATATGGCTGAAATGACAATAAAACCACTTGAACTTGAACTTCTGACATGACAGAGCAACATTTGGATCCAGGGAATGTTACCCTGAATGCATAGGGTCAACTCTAAAGTTTGGTGGAGGACAGTATTGTGAATTTAAGCTACGTGACAGCAGTTTGGTGGCGGCCCAAAACATAGTGGCCTTGACCTCAAACTCACTAAAAACCTGTGGAGTTAATTAATACGCCAGTATCCAGTCACACTAATAGCTAAATGGAGACCAGTCCCTGTCTTCAAAGATGGTTTGAAGGCTGTCACTGCAGCAATAGGTGGGCAACATTATATTAAAAGGGGGAATGTTTGGGACGCATGTTAGGATTAAAAAAATAATATGTTCAAAAAAACATTTATTGGCCTCAAGCTTTGTGAACAGTCTAAAAATGCTAATTCATTCAATCAGCAAAGCAGGCATAATCATGCAGTCAGGAGTCTTTTTACGTACTGTCATCATGTCTGAATCCATTAATGCATGCACATTTGGTGCATGGCTTTGGAGGAAATTCTTGTGGGACTGGATTATTTTTGTTTGCAAACATTTGATTCAGTTTAAAACATTTCTCACTTTCAGAAATCATAACTCCCTTTAAAGCCTGTGCTTTGGAACAATATATGTTCTGTCCACGTGGTTCTTAGCATGTAATAGTTCTACTGTTTTTAGGCTTGTTATTAATGTTACTAATGGTTCATGATAAATAATTTTACTTTATTAGCTGTAAATAATTTCCCCTTCTGCTTATATGTCTTATAAACTGTATAACTGTTTTTTTTTCACGTTTCAATCCCCCTTTTTCCAAGTCGGTCTTGCAGGGTCTCTTAGCGTAATGAATTCCTAATAGTCAGTGTTCATTCAAACCACATTAAAAACAGGATTATAGATCGAAATCATCAGTCTTGTTAATGTCTAGATAACCTCCTTTACACATTAGAACCCAAATACCTGCGGTAGCCTGGCGGTTAAGGTACTGGACTTTGGACCTGAATGAACCTGATTGTCCAGGGTTTAAATCCCACCTCTGCCAAGCTGCCACAGTTGGGTCCTTAAGCAAGATCCTTAACCCAACATTGCTTGAATTGTAAGACTGTATCAGTTGTAAGTCGCTTTGGATAAGGGCGTCTGCTAAATGCTGTAAATGTAAATACCTGCTGTGGATTTGTTTTGTTTAATCCTAATTTGATTGAAAATGATAGGTCTACTCCTTTACATTTGTGCATGTGGTTAGCACAGGTTCCTCACAGCTTTAAGATCCATAGTTAAACCCTGACTCTGGACTCTGAAAGTCTGCATAGGTTTTCTCTTGGTGCTTCGTTTTCCTCCCACATGCATTCATTAGGTTGACTGGTTATTCTAAATTGGCCCATGACTAGTCTGTTGACATATCCTTGCGGTGAATTTAGCCACTGATGCTGATGTGATGCTAAATACAAATATAAACCAACAAAGAGCCAACAATGCTTGGTAGAGGTGGGATTTGAACCCTTAACCTTCTAGTCCAGAACCTCTCCAAAGCCACCACAGCCTTAATACAGTTTTTCCTTCCTCCCTTTCCTTTTCACCTATCCTATATCATTTTAAATAGAATTACCAGTAATTTTATTAAATAAGAGTTAATTAAAAATGTTATGATACTCTGGACGCTGAACCAAGGCACCGTTGTGTTGTAGTGACTTCATGACTGTGATAACACGAAATGTATTGGCGTCTTCAAATGTTTATATGCTATTAACATATGAATGAATTATAATCTATATTAAATAGAAAAGTCTCATAATACTGCTAGATAGTACACCGACACACTGGCTTGTCTTGTGGTGACGTCACGCACATGGTAACTAGGGGTACCGTTTGTTTATCTGTTGCTGAGTTTCTCCGAATTTCGGTGCGGTGCGCGTGAAACATGCCGCCTAAAAAGAGCGCAGAGAAGCCGAACAAGAAGGTAAACTCCGGGTTTGGACAGAAGTCTGACGATGTCTTATCCGAGGCTGGTAAAGAATTCTACAGAGCACAAATCCGAGACCTAGAGGAGCGACTAGAAAAGTGAGAAACCCCGCAGTTATGGAATGTGCTCAGGCTGTTTAGTGCAGTTATACAGATTACGTATAGGCTTTTATGCAAGTGCACGTGGCGACACAGCAATCGAAGAGTTTTAAAGATTTATTCTGTCACCTGTTCAGTTCAGGCCAGTGAAATGGAGTAAATGCAAATAGCCACATCCTGCTAACATGTACGACGTGATATTGTACAGGTCTGCGTCGTTCCACATACATTCCGTGAAATTTCTCATTATGCGATCTAGACGTTGTTCGAACACCAATATATACTGATCACAACAATACGATACTTCAAAATGAAATCTCCCATAATTAAATACCCCCTAATTGTTGTGAGCAGTATATTTAAGGAATAATAACCTGTCTTTTATGTGACAGCTCAACATACTGTTATATTTATTACGCGAGAAGGTATATCAGAAGAGATCAGGGAACAGAAGTGTGAAGAATCTGTGAGAGGATGTGAGAGCATTTAACTCTGATGTGCTGCATTGCAAAGACGCAGTCCTTGTTTCGCTGGTGTGCTGCGTTGCAGAGATACAGGTTTTTAAAATCTGCTTGTTTCTTCTGCCGTGGTGCATCAGTTTAACACCACGAACAGAAAATATTTCTCAAACTGAAAACATTCTGTACCAGAGTCCACTCTGTTAGATGTGTTGTTATAACTGATTTACTACAATAGCTAATGTATCTGGTAAGGTAATATATTATCATATTATATATTCTTACCTTAACATATTTAATATGTTAAGTAATATTTATAATAACCCAATCAGACAATGGTTGGATATGCGAATGGACGTTATGTGTTGCATAAATGTAATTTAATTGTAATTCAGTCACTTTGATCTCATGCGTTTATCTATATCTACTCTGCATCTTAAAACACTTCAAAGTAATGTAATACATTCACATTTGGATTTAAAGAAATATAAGTACCATTGTACCATATGTACCATTTGGTATTTATGGAGTAAAGTCTTAGGTCATCATTCAATTATTAGATTATTGGATATTGGTTATTTTTTGCTATTTTTGTCTTTTTATTAGAATGCAACCAGGAAATTTGAAAATGCAGGAAATTTGTAAGCAGTATTAAAAACTGAAATAAATCGGATTAAACAGCTTCAATTAATTTAGTATTACCTCCCCTTACACTTGAGCAATAGCAGTATCTGGCAGCTTCATCAGGAGGCCAAGCTGATCATTTTACAGTCTGAAGAAGCTTGATTAGGAATGTTTTTTGGAAGTGTAGCAGCCAAGAAACCAGTTTTTTGGAAGAGAGAACAGGGTGAAAACGTAAAGATATGCTAAAGCGCAAAGTTGGAATAAAAATCAGTGAAAAAGATTATTATGGAATGACAAATCCAAGTTTAAAGTTTTTGTTTCCACTGTTATGACCATTCCTATAACGACAAATCGAATGGTGGCCTAAGACTTTTACACAGTACTGTATGTAACTAAAATACTAAAATTTAGGTTTACCTGTAATAACAACCAATGGAGTTTTAAATGGCTTCTGATTGTGGACTACGTATGATATAGGCTACAGTATGTGATAGCCATAAGATCATGTAATATCATAGAAACATAAACTTACCTGGCAAGTTCAAGTAGTGAGACGATGTATCCGGTCTCAATATCAGATTGTCATTAAGCAGCCAATCTCAGTTGTTAAATGATCTGAACTAGACATGCTAGGTTTATTGAGAAATGTTATATTTTAATACTTATCCACGCTTAGTGAGCGGTATAAGGAAGTAAAGTGAAACTGCGGCTTAAGATTGCATATTGTATAGATTATTAATTAACCCACTGCCACACCTGCGCAAATCTGACTCATTCTAGTTACACAGGAAACGAATCATGTTTATACTCAAACCCTTTTCCTTCTCATTAATCTAGGTATCAGCAGAAATGTGATGAGCTGGAGATTCGGGAGAGGGATTTCTCTGCTCATTTCAATAATGTAGAGAGAGAGAAGAAGGACATTGTGTGCTTTCTGAAGCGCTCTTTGGCTCAGAAAGAGGATGACCTTGCTGATCTGTCAGAGAAGCTTCAGACACTCCAAAAAGCCAAAGATGAGGAAAAAGAGGCATGTGAGATGCAGTTGAGCATGCTTCGTCATGAGTTTCAAGGAACCAAGGACAAGCTCACCTCAGAGAACATGGTCCTAGGTAGGAAGTACTAAAAGCATCAAGGTTGTAAGCGAAGCCTGCTGCTTAGATTGTGAAATATCCAAAATAATGTGTTTGTGATTGGCAAGTAATTACTTTTATTTTGTTTAACTTAGTGTACAGAAGCTAAAGTGTTTTTTAACTACCGGTAATATTAATTGCAAAGTGCCTTAGAACGGAATATGCTGATTAAGAATACTTAATGCATAATTTGCCCTGTGGCCTTTTAAAGATAATAAAAAAAGGATCGTGCATATTACAGAAACACAGAAGTGTGAGGAGTACACTACATGGCTAATAAGTGCCACAGACAAAAAAGGGATCACCTTAAGTGTTTAAGGTGTTAGTAACTTCAGGCTCCTGCAGATGGTGTTGCATGAGGATAATGTCCATTGGGATCCATATATTTACATGACACATCACATGCTCTGTCATGGACTTTTCACTTTTCAGGTTGTCAAAACCATTGTTGAGGTTTTTCGTCTAAAACGCTTTTTGGATGACCACTACATGGCATGTTGTCGACAGTCCTGTTTTCTCTGAATTTGGCTATGAGGGATGCAACAGTGCTGTGTAAGATAAGTGGTCTTCCTGGGTGTCAGTTGTTGAAGTCTGTGGCTGTGATACAGCAGCTGTGTTTTCCACGGACATCAGAATAATCAATTCCATCTTTAGTTAACTGTGACAAACGTTTAACGTTTCTAAAGTTTAGAAATTCGTTTGTTGATAACTTTTTAACCACAACAGATATTGCAAGCCTCTATATCTCCATGCCATAGTATTGATGCATAAATACGCACCGTTTCTGAGACAATTCTGGTCTTTGATAGGCTACATGACCACCTTCCTACTGGAAAAACTTGTACTTAATCCAACATGGCGGCCATGTTCTAGACATAGCCTAGAATAGAATAGAATAGAATAGATTTATTGATTTATTTAAAAGATAGGCCACCTCGCCCAATACTTGCTGGGTATTCAGATATTCCATTTTCTATTCACCCTGTACAGACAAAGTGTATTCACATTCATAATGATATTAAAACTATATGAGCATGGAAACAGCATATGTAAATATGCCTGTGATTATTTTCACATTTTAACCTTGTCACAATGTCTTCGGTGCACACAGGGAACACATTTTAATGCACAGTGTTGATGTAAACATCGCAGGGCAGGTCCACCAAGGGATGATTCCATGACCAGCTCTGAATACTTCTAGATGAAGTACTTGCATCATGGCATGTTCTATTGCACCTTTTATAGCGCTTTCAGTTGATTTCAGGAATTTGAGAAAATAAGTTGTTGGAAAGGTGGATGACAGTGCTATGTTGAAATCTCTTCAGTGTGACCCATTCACAGTGTTTGTCTCTGCCGATTGCGTGGCTGTTTACTTGATTGCATGCGCTTGAAAGTGATGGGTGTGGCTGTAACAGGTAATCTCACTAGTTAGAAGGGGTATCCAGCTGATTTAGTTATGTCTTGTGTGTAAACATTGAGTTTTAATAAGATTTTTTTAAACCATAAAATGTTAAAGACCTGGACAGCATGTTGGTTAAACAGATTTGATTAAAAACGACAAATGACTTTTTCAAATACCTGCTGCTTTTGTGTATGCAGTACTGTGCAAAAGTTGTATGCCACCATTAAATGTGTTGTTTTAGGTATGGTATAATGACCACATGTAACATAGTGTTGACCTGAAAATTTAATTATTGGATTTGTCAGTCCATAATACATAATCATTTCCACTGACTTTTATTCCAGTATTTGTAAAGCCCATACTGAGATCTTGGTTACTTTTCTTTGTCCTTTTCTATGTGCTTAACTCCAAACCTTTTGTCCTTTACAACTCATATGAAATGCTGCTGCAAGAGGTCTGAAGAGTTTAAACACATCACATCGGTTCTTGAACAGCTCCAGTGGTTACTCTTCAGTCAGGAGAAGCAATATAAAAGTACTTACCTTTAAAGCATTCCATGGTCTGGACCCTGTCTTTCTGGCTAATGGTATGCTAGAACAATGGTATATCTAAGCTCATACTAAACTGAGACGTTGTGATGGACTGGTCTACCAAGGTTTTAAAACGTGATTAAAAACTGAATTACAACACTATGGATGAGACATTTTTGCGTTACAGATGTAACATTTTCATAACAATATAGAAACTATGCAGTTTTGTGGTTGTTGCATACAGATGAAACCTAAGTGACTTATAAAATATGAACAAGAACTATTAAGTAAAGAGACAGTTTAAAAGTGATTTTTCCTGTGTACACTTTAATGTCTTAGGGTAAACATGACATTTGCATTGAATTGCCTTTACTTTTTACCTTTGCTGTCATATGACTTGCTATTGGATTTCATGGGACCTTTTAGATCACATCAGGCCTTGTGTTTTCTTGCCAGCTGGAAAGCTTGCATCTCTAGAGGATTTCCGCTTGAAGAAGGATGAGCTCATGACTCGGCTGGCATCTCTGAAGGAACAACTAGAGCAGCAGAAACAGGAGCACCAGGCAGTCGTATACAATCTGGAGAAAAAAGCTGTACTGGACATAGATAGGTCTGTATGGATGTTTTCATTACTGAATTTATGAATTCATAAATGGTTTAGAATTTCTAACCTTCTTTGCCAGTAACTATTGTGATTTTAGTAATAAGGTCATCTTCATGGCAGGAAATTCATCAGATCACTCTTTATAATCCAGAGTTAATACAAATTGCCACCATTGACTTTGAATCTGTACCATTCTCTAAACTTCTGGCCACAACTGTACAATCAACACTAACCTTAAAATACACATTTCTCTTTCCTACAAGGTTCCTATCTGATTTTATTATACTTCATCTCATTCCCTCCTCTTTGTTATCCATGTAGTCTCTCATTTGTTTCGTACATATTTGACCTAATCGTGACTGTATTTTGGTCCTTAAAGCACTAAATACAGTGTCATATATTTATTAATAAATAATAATATTCTTATTAATTTATCCAGACAGAAGAAAGAGATGCAGCAGCATGTGGCTGCTGTTGCTTCAGATTTTCGCAAAATCTCAGATAAAAAGATGCCAAAGACCACGATGCAGGCCATCCAGGAGAACATGGCAGTGACGGGTCAACTGAGGCAGCTCTCAGAAATGAGTAAAGAGCTACTGAAGGAGAACAGTTCTCTAAAGGAGAAAGAGAGACAACTCAAAATAGATGTGGAAGTCATGGAGCCGCTGCTGAATGAGATGACTAGGAAGAGTCTTGGAAATCAAAAGGTTAGCTTTAAATTCATACTTTTCCTACCTATTAAAAAATGCATCTGTGTTTTACAATACCTCTCAACTGAAGGTAGTTGAGACAGTTACGGTACATTGACAGTTAAGGTCTATGAAATTGTGCAGATTTATTAGGCCGCCCTTCTGTTAGGTGTAATATTGTTCTAGCAATAGTATAATACCCATAATTTATAATTATTTCTTGCTTTATTTATTAGAATACAACCCAAAGAGACAAGGAATGTGTATGCAGTATTAAAAATAGGAAATAAATCAGAAAAAAAGATCTCTCCTTGAGCAATAGCAGCATCAGGCAGCAGCCAAGAAACCAATGTTAAGATGAAAAGGCTAAGATATGATCAAGCTCACATGGATTGGAATGAAGAACAGTGGAAAAGAGTATAATGGAGTTATACCTTTGCTAAAATTACAAATCTAACAGTGGCCTAAGACTTTTTCACTGTACTGTATAAGCAGTTATAAACATACCACACAGTTATTAACACTCACTAACTCCTAAATCCAAATAAGAGCAGCCAAACCACATAAAGGGATCATTTCAAGAGATTGAAGAAAGCTGCTTAATCCAATTCATGATTGCAGGGGCTGGGGCAATATATAGCTCTAGTGCTTACCTTTGGAATGTGGGAGGAGATCAGAATACCTGGAGGAAAACCCATATAAATATAGAGAGAACATATAAATTCCACACAGGCAATGTCACTGTGCAGCCCACTTGCAATAAAACTATCATACCCAAAAGGAAACCTGGCAAGAACATACCAACCTTCAGATAGACAGTAGCTGGGGCAAGGATCGAACCTGGGTCACTTGAACTGTGCAGCATCAATACTACTGACTTTTGCATTTGATTGAAGGTTTCACCTATTAGATGTTGGACTGCAGTCATTATGCTTGAATGGATGTCCATATGCTAGAAATACATAAATGTTATGGGGAAAAATATGGAAATAGTCTTTCAACTGCTGTTTAGTCATTGAAAATTTTAAATTAACACCAGACAATCATGATATCTATCTCTGCTTTGTCTTTTCCTCTCATGGAAGGTGGTCCAGCAGCTGACAGAGAAGTGCAAGCAAATGTGTACTGAACTTGAAAACTATGCCAAACTAAAAGAAGAAAACCAAAAACTACAGGACAATCACTCAGCATTACTAAAAGTGCATGAGGCACTCAGGTTGGATGTCATCCTAAATAATTATGGTATTATATCACTGATTACGTTCTGTAAAACAGAACGGTAACCGAAATGGATGTTGACCAGACATTATCATTGCCACATAGACTTTTGAGGCTACTGTAATGTTAATATAAAGGTTGTTTTGAACAACATTTGTGTGCAAATGTTACATAAATGTGCCAGAAATACTACTGAGCATCCCTACACTACATGTACACAGCACCCCTAATGCCATCACTTATGCCATTTAACTCCTGCCTCTGCTCGTTGATCTGCAGCGTTGTTTGGCTATTGCGGTGACCAGCTGTTTATGAACACAATGTTGGGAGTTAAAGGACAGATTTTTTATTATTTTATATAATAGACCTCAGTTGTTAAAGTGAACAGACGCTAATTGGATGAACCTGTAACCAAAGTGATATTTTGTGTTCAGGCAGAATCATGAGTCAGATCTGGATCATCTTAGGCAAATACAGGCTGAGACTGAAAGAATAAAAAAAGAGTGTCAAGAGGAGAAGATACACAGAGAACAACTTGAGATGGTCCTTCAGGAAGCAGCGATGGCTCTAAAGGCTGCTCTGATGGTAAACCTGAAAATGATCAGACAGCTATGGAATAATGAAAGTGATCTGAATTGCCTGAGCAAAGCCTTAACCCAGTTTGGCTTTTGTAGGAGGTGAGTACAGAGGAGAACACTGAAGCACAAAGAAGTTTGATGATGCAGAATCTGCTGGCTGTACTGGACAAGGCTGCAGCTATTGGCAAAGGCCCTTTCCCCTGTGACTTCTTAACCACCACAGGAAAATCTCAGGAACTCTTGTCAGATCCAGGCATGGACAGGTACAAAAATAACTCTTATATGATGATTATTATTATGATACATATTATCTATGATTATTACTCGCTTATTAGGTACACTTCCTTGTTTCTACAGTCATTCTCCGTTTTAACAGTTCCACTTACCACATAGAAGCACTTTTGTAGTCATACAATTGCGGACTGTAGTCCATCTATTTCTCTACATACTTTCTTCGTTTATTCAAGACCACCACAGATCAAATACTATTTGGGTGGTGGATCATTCTCAGCTCTGCAGAATTCACTGGGTACAGGCAAAGGTACACCACCTGACCATCACGTTGCAAGTCTCATCCAGGATTTATACCTAGACCCTCCAAAACTGCTCATTTCAGCATCATGTTGGTCTTTATTACCGTAATTTATTTCCACTGATCCGGTCAGTCTCTGATAAAGCAGGCTTTTTAATTTTAGTTACCAAACCTAAGTTTGGTAGTTTGGTAGTTCAAGTTTGCAGTGAAATGAATATGGGTTAACACTAACAACACATACTGTATATAATAACAATAATGTGGTAATTATTAAGAATAATTAGGTGATTGCGTTTCATGTTTTGGGCATTTTCTGTTTCTACTGAATTGGTTTTCTCATTAAGGGTGAAGGTGTAAGCATGTTTTGGTTTGTGGCAAGGCAGGTTTATTTGTATAGTACCATTCATACACAGGGCAATTCAAAGTGCTTTACAGAATTAAAGAAAATAAATAAATAATATTATTGTCTAAGAATATTTTTTGTGAAATGCTTTATATATTTTTTTTGAAGTATCTCCCTATTTTTATTATAGGAAAATGAATGAATTAATTCAATAATTCTTCATTTTCAAAACCTGCTGTGAGAGGGATAGGGAGCCAGGTTCTAACAGGCAGCAGAGGGCGAAGGTTTGAACCAACCCAGGACAGACCTCCGGCCCATTGCAGGCCGAGAAATTTAATGCGTTATGAATAATTGTAAAAATATTTTTATTTCACTTGTTTACTTGTGTATATAGACTCAATATTTTGGTGTCATGAGAATAATACTTTTTATATGTAGCATATTCCATACAAAGCAATGTAAAAAGTGGATATATTTTGCAGAAAAATATGTTTTATAATGATGTATATTTTGCTTGTTTGCTCTTGTAGATTGGATCCAGTGCTGAAGGCTACAAGTCACTTCAAAACTGGAGACCTGGGGTTGGTCCCACACCAAACACAAAAACATAGATCAGCTCTGTCCAACAAAAGTTCACGGCTGAATCTGCAGCGGTATTTACCAGTTAAATGAATAAGTCTCAATATTTATTAATAAAGACAGAACAGAATTAAGCTAGACTTATTTATAGCCAGTGTTTACTAAGAGCTGTTCTTTTTTCCATAGGAAACAGCAAAGCCAATCAAGAACCTGATCCTTCCAAAACCCTAACTGAGAGTCAACCACATCCTCCACAGCCTGAATCTGTCAGAGGAAGTAAGACAATATATGAGAGCAAAGGAAGCTTCCTCTGCTACATAATACTGACTGCTGTGTAGACTAAAAGAGAAATATACAGACAGCCTAAAAAATTAATGAATTGTGCTGTTTGAAAATGTTTATCCTCTAAATCAAATTCGAGATTTCACAGATGGATTCCATTCAAACACTTTTGCCAATGTTATTCACATCAGCAAAAAATATATATATAACCTAAGTCATGGTTCCATCAGTCCATCATAGCGATGAGAAGGATCAATCGATCGGCTGATGACTGGAATCACACACATGAACAGCACAGTGCTTTGATTAATGTTAATTCAGAATTCACTTTGTGTGTAAAGGGCTTTAAACAGTTAATGCTCTGCTGCTCTGTGTTTGTTTCCTGGTCTCAATATTCCCTGGTCTTCCTGGCTCAATTGTCTATTTATTTTTGGAATCTTGTGCATTTGTGATCTGTTTTATGTGTGCATGTGTATTATTAGTTGATAAAAACTCACAGTGCATGTTTGAATCAGAATCAGAATCAGAATCAGAAATACTTTATTAATCCCCTGGGGGAAATTACAAGTTTGTAATTGTGCTGTACCATTTATATCCAGAATCAAGCCTAAGACTGTTTTTGGTTTGTGTGCGCTGCTACCTGAGTGGGATCAGATGTAATTCAGCATCTTTGCTTGTACTTGTACCTTTGCATTAGATCCTGGAAAAGGCCACCAGCTCCTGCTATCTTTCTTCAGTAATTGTTTCTATATGCTGTCATCATTCTTAGACAGAGAAAAACATCAGAATCAGCTTGTCATATATTATAAAGTCGCAATCAAAAATTGCAATCAGTCCATCTCTAAAAGAAACTTTAGATGATGTAGGGTAACTGGGTTCAATCTCAGGGTGGAATGGCCTGGGTCCTTTCCTTGAGGAGTTTGCATGTCCTTCCCGTGTCTGTGTGTGTTATTTCCCACAGACCAATGATATGCATTTTAGATTCATCGGTGTCTCTAAAAAGTGGCCCCTTAGTGTGTGCACTACGATGGATTGGCACCCTGTCTATGCTTGTTCCTGCCCTTGCGCCCAGAGTTGCTGGGTGGGCACTGGCTGGCCCGCAACCCCATGTGAATTAAGCAGGAGATAATGAATGAATGGAACTTAGTTTTTGTTTTTAGCTACCATTCTAGCAGGCAATCTTTACCACCATTCATAATCTTTTTATGGCTGTGTTCTTTGCCCTTTGGAGATGCCAGGCAGGATGAGCCCAATAAGGGCTGAAATATGTTGTGAGTGTTGGTCTGCCCAGCAACATACATGACTTCTATAACAAATCCCACTTCTTCTTTCCTTCATTTTTTCATTCACCCAATCAGGTTCATTATAATTTTAACAGTCGTGTTCACGTTCAGTCGTGTCAATGATTAAATCATATCTACATATAAAAGTATTGTAGTTTGTTGTGGTGTGGTACAGAATCATGTGACTTACAGATTGATAGGTCATTTTTTATTATAAAACAAACAAACAAACAAACAAACAAAAAAACCCTTTTCATCACCTTAATGGACACATTTTGGCTTTAATGACCTTGGCTTGAATGAGTCTACCTTTTACACCTTGTATCAGCATAAAACTCTTTTGGTGTTTTTTTAATGATTGACTTTTTTCATTCAGGTTTTTTTGCGCAATTTTAAAATACAAAACAAATCTTGGACGGAATAGCCACTATTTTGGCCCTATTGCCAGAAAAATCCAGTTTATTACATCTCACTAGTATCATACTGACATATTCTCCTCTGACCTCAAAGGTATTTTTGCTGAGAGAACTGAATTTAATTTGAGGAAATTTAAGAAGTTACCCTTTAAGTCCCTATAGTAATCCTAAATCCTTATTCATTCAATGATACAATAGCCCAGTCCTTTATGTTGATTTTCATCAGCAGATGGCACTGTCATAAAACATTCTGCATTTTTCTTTGGCCTTGCGAGGACAATTTTTAAAAGGGTTACTGTTTGCTAAATCTCGGCTGTTATGAATAAAAACAAAAAAAAAGACAAACTAACAGTAAAATGCAAACTTTCAAACACAGAAAGCCATGTTGTTTGTTATTGTATAACCCCGAAATTCCAGGATTATGAAACATTTCATGGTGCAGTGCAGGGATTATGTTTTAATCTCAGATAGAAACGCTGTGAGACTCGTTCTGCACCGCGAGTAAATCCTCACGATTATCTGTGTGCCAACTGATTGCAGCAAAACATCTCCCAACTGAAATTCAGTTTCTAAATATGATTGTGTTTGCACAAGTTGAAACATAAATGGGTATTCATCTCATAACGTATTCTGATATTATTGTCTGTGCATCAGTTTTTACTCTTGTCAAACTGAAATGAATTTCCTGTAAAAGGAATAAAAAACTATATGAGCACATCTATATTAAGCCGTGTTTTTAGAAGTGGTCAGAAGCGCAAAACTACTGTAGCTCTAACAAACCGGTTTGTTTTGTTTGTTTTAGACTAAGGAGAAGAAAATACATTCATATTACTTTAAAGTGCTTCACAGCCTGGCAGTTGTCCTGTTACCAAATCTAGATTCTGTAAACACGACAGTAAAACCACCTCACTGTCCGTTTGATCAGGTTTACATACCATATATCTTTATACTGTACCACTTTAGATTGTGTTGCTATTATAGTTTTTCATATACTTGTATTGACTGCACTCAAGAGTTACTAACAAAGTGCACCTATCCAGCACGTGTAGCTGATAAAATCTCGTTATACGAGGCACTGCCTAAACTGATAAGGTGTAGGATATGCCCGCTGAAGTATCATCGCCCACCCGCGCGTTTCCATAGATCCAGTACTATTTAATCTCACACACACACGGGCTGCTGCACCATCCTGCCCTCAGCATGTAGCCGGGAATTGATCATCTATTATTCACGCTGTTCTCTGTGCAAAAAGAGTGCGATTTTCGACCTGCTCCATCATTCCAAGCGGGTAAGTGTAAACGAGCTAGCGATAAACACCGGGCTTGCATCGGACTGCAGTTCGTTTTTTAGCGGCTTTGCATGCCAGAGATGCATCAGCAGGTTCAGTCCTACTCGATGTGAGTCAACACTGCAGCACTCTGTCAATAAATTACCAAAACAAGGAACTACTCAGCTATACTGTTTGAGGCTGAACTTGGATTTGAAATGTTTTGCTTTGCTAGATCTCCAGGCTTTTGCATTAATCTATTGTGTCGATCAGCTTTAAAAAGAACTGCTGAGACAAATATTTGCGGTGTGGCTGGTGGCAGTGGGGTGTAAATTGGAATAATGTGTCTTGTCCATCGACATAGACACACACACACTGGACACTTTATTAGGTACACCTGTTCAACTGCTTGCTATAACTGTTGTTCAGCTCTTATTGGCAACAACTCAATGTATCTGGGTATGTTTAATGTGTTTGTTAATGTTTAATGTGAAGTTGTTCTTATTTGCTTAGAGTAAAAAAAACACCAATTTAGAATGACCAATTAACCTAACATATGTATTAAGAGTGTGGGATGAAATTGAACTACCTGCAGTAAGTGGACTCGAGACGAAGATCTCTGGAGCTGTGAGGTCATTGTGCTAATCACTGTGCCACTGTGCTGCCCGTTTGGGTTGTTGTGTGATAGTTGGGTTGGTGTGAGTATTTCAGAAAGTGCAGTGTAGTACAGGGATTTCCGTGCACAGTTGTATCTAGGGTTTTACATAGAATGGTCTGAGAAAATATCCAGTGAGTGACAGTTTTATGGGTTAAAATACCTTCTTGATAGCCAATGGTCAATGGAAAATGGCCAGACTAGTTTGAGCAGATAGAAAAGCAAAAGTAGCTCACTACTTACTAATTTACTTACTCAACCAATCATTAAAAGCGAGGTATGCAGAAGAGCATCTCTGAATGCACGGCACATCAAACCACATCAGACCACACAGTGTGCCACTCCTGTCAGCCAAGAACAGGCAAACGAGACTATAATTGACATCTGAAAGACATGAAAATATGGATCCATCCTGCCTTGTATCAGTAGTTCATGGTGCTGGAGGTGGTTTATTAGTGTGGTGGATAGTATTGTTACAAGTCTAAGTTTTCAACTATTGTTGCTTACCACATGCATCCCTTTATTACTACAATATAAAGCTATCTTCTGATGTCTACTTCCAGCAGGATAACACACTGTTACAAAGATGAAATCATCTCCAGTGGGTTTCTTGAGCATGAGAATGCTCAGAAGGCCTCCAGAGTCACCAGATCTTAATTCACTTAAATATAAATAAATAAAAAACTAAATATTGATGTGATTTCAAACAGGTGATGTCAAAAGTTCATTATAATCATGATTTGAAGCAGCATCCACGAGTCTTTGATGAGCAAAGATTACCAGATGATATCCAGTTTGTCATAAATGATTGAGAAAAGTATAAAAACATTGTACCTCGAAGAAAGTTTGGAAGGCATTTGCATATTTCTCCCTCTACGTTGTATAATATCATAAACGATTTAAGGAATCAGGAGGAATTTCAGTGCGTCACACAGTGGAACCGTTTATTGTGGTAATCAGTAATAGTCTTTGAGATTTTTTTAGGAAGAAAATGCAGAAATGCAGAATTTAATAACAAATGAAATGAGGTTGACCAGACAAAATGGCATTAACATTTCTCAGTTTCATTCAGTCTGCAATGTAATAAAAGTCAGATTGAATGCAAGACACAATGTGTGTATGCATTTTCCATACTCTTGCCACTTTTTCTGATTTGGGATTGTACATTTACAGCATGTACAGACATTCTTATCCAAAATCACTAACAACAGTATAACCGGGCTGTTAAAGGTTAAGGGCCTTGCTTAGTGTCAGCATAGCAGAGCCAGGATTTGAACTCACAACTTTCCCATTAGTAGTGGACAGCCTCAACTACTGAGTCACCACTGTCTTAGCACATCAGCGGTGTATTACTGCAGTCAGTCATTTCAACACTGTCTGGTGTACTGAGAAAAAAAACATCTTAAAGCCCTTTTACTGGAAACTCACTTATAAAGATAAGTTAGCAGAAGCTGTGATAGTTAAACATTGTGCAAACTTATTTTGACACATGCGATTAATTCTTTAGACAGTGAATTTGTAAATTATGCTTTATACCTGTATCCTTATCCCATGCTTTAATAATTTCTTTTAGTTAGGTAATATGCTATACATAGAGCCTGCAGGAAACGTTTATCACTTTCAGCCTGATTGGGCACGGAGTCTTCGAATGTTTCTGCAAGATTCTGTGGTTACACACGTTGTGTTAGGTTACATTTAATTTCCATTACGTTCCATTGTATCTGTGTACCACATCAGTGAGGTATAACCAATTTACCACAGCCAGTAATTACAACACACTTGGCTGTATTGAGACAACACCTCTGACTTGTTTACCTGAAACTCACTGATAATGAAAGTCTAAGAGCACTCATTGTGGTGGTCAATAAAACTTATGTGAACTGTAGTTTTGTGACACAGAAATAGGTTGGCCAAGTGCATTAATCTCCAAACTTGTATTTCTGATCTTCTGCAGATATAAGACTGTCTGTAATATGCTGTACGATATTTATATGACTGTGCACAAATTTATGGTTTTAGAAGCTGTTTCATGGCAGCATGGTTTGAACTTTAATCTCACTTACTTCAGGTTAAATGTAATATCCTGTATATCTTTAGTTTCTGGCTTACTACCACAGTGAGGGATTTCAACACGTTTGGCTGTACTGGGAAAACAGCTTAAATCTCATTTAGCTCTAAATGTCTGATAGTCTATGTGGATTTGTTGTGGCAGTAACTACCATTAATTTTTAAGTCAAATGCAGTTCTATGTTCCAAACTTGAATGAGACGGATTAATATTTGTAAATGTTATTTACATGTTCAGTTTCAGTGCATGGATGTTTGGTTTGTGTACTTCCTCATGGCAGCATGCTAAAAGGTAAACCAGTGCTTTACAACGTAATCTCTGTCTATCATATCTGTAGTATACAGTGGTGCTTAAGGGTTTGTGAACCTTTAGAACAGGGCTGTTCAAAGTCTGGCCCTAGGCCATGCTACCTCATGGCAGTGTAGTTATAGGTAATCCAGTGACAAAAAAGAATATGGTTAATGTTTTAGATTGGCTAAGTCCTGACCTTAATCCAATAGAAACAAGGGGGCCAGATACTGCAGGCTCATATACAACCCTAAATCAGATAAAGTTAAGAATGTAGGGAAAATTTATTTCACAATTCCTTACATTGTCCAATCAACTTGATTTTATTTGTAAATAAACATCCATTTCGTATTTGCTCCAGAGTTCATTTTTTCCAAAAAAGGATCTGGAATACTGATTGTGTGATGGTCCATCCAAGATGCCTCTGAGCCCAAAGAAGTAGAAAAATTGACACCTTGTGCTCAAAGATGTTCTCAAAGATGGAAAAGATCATCCAGACTTTAATCAGCTACAAGTCCAAGTCCAGGACCTTTCATGGTATGGGGCTGTGTCAGCGCGCTTGGCAAAGGTGATTTTCAGTTATGTGATAGCAGCATTATTGCATTATTGCAATGGATTTTAGAGCAACTGTAATCCCTTCAAAACAACAATTTTTCCATGAACGTCCTTCCATTTATCAACAAGACAACTAAAAACAAGTCAAATCAGAATTTTGAAATTGAGAAA
The DNA here is from genome assembly GCA_033117975.1 of Parotocinclus spilosoma. Lineage (NCBI taxonomy): Eukaryota > Metazoa > Chordata > Actinopteri > Siluriformes > Loricariidae > Parotocinclus > Parotocinclus spilosoma. The sequence goes on along the minus strand of JAVSBV010090773.1, from coordinate 4,136 downwards.
TTCCTTTCCTGTCTTTCTTTAAGGAACATTGTTTTTAAACATTTTAATAACACTTTTGTTGAAAACTGGATGATCTTTGCTCATCTAAGACTCACTCTTTTCTGAATGCTGCTTTTTAAAATTAAATCATGGCTATATTCAGCTGTTGACATCATCTGTTTGAAGTCACCTCATTATTTTGATTTTGAAATTCATTACTTGCTCTAAATTGCCCGTCATAACTTTTTTTGGAATGTGTTGCATGCCTGAAATCATCAGCATGAATAAACATCAGTGGATGTTTATTATCAAATGAAATGAAGTGGACCAGACAAAACATGAAATATATCAGGTTCATACTGTTTGCAATTAAATAAAAGTTCCATTATTCAAATTATTCGCATTTTCTATACCGTCACAATTTCTGCTGATCTTTTTCCACTCAATAAATAAATAACCAAGTATAATATTTTTTATCTTTATTACTTGTATGGAAATCTGATGATGTTTTAGCTCATATTTATGCAGAAATATTGATATACAATTCAAATACAATTCTAAAGGGTTCACAAAAGCACTACTTCATAAACAATTGCCCCTGTCAGTCATTTCAACATAGTTGTCTGTATTCTTTCATTTACCTAAAACTCATGAGTAATGATCTAAGAGCGGTTGTTGTTTGCTAATTAAGCTTAATTTCTGTTATATTTTATTGACATAGTTTCAACTAAAAACCGAAGGCATAAACAATGGATACCTTTTACTGGAGCACATAAAACTATAAAATAGCAGCTTTTTTCTTAGGTCTTAAAAAATGTACAGCCATGGAAACACCTGAAATTCAACTTTACTGGGGGTGTAACGATGCATCGCATCATGGAGACTGACAGTGTCAGTCTAATTTATTTTAGTGGCAGGGAACTAAAGATTATTTTTGGTTATAGTGAAAATATGCTTTTTCTTTGTGTAGTTTATACTTCAGAAATAAAAATAAATGTCTTTTATCAAATGCAAAAATATTGAATTCTAGAGATTATTGTTATTCTTTATACAAGACCTGCATACAAGCACTGGGACTGTGGTGGCCTAGCGGTTAAGATACTGGATTCTGGACCAGAAGGTCCAGGGTTCAAATCCCACTTCTGCCAAGCTACCACAGTTGGGTCCTTGAGCAAAACCCTTAACCCACAATTGCTTGGTTTTGTAAGAATATATCAGTTGTAAGTCGCTCTGAATAAGGCTGTAAATGTAAGCACTGCTCTGTACTATTAGTTTTTGTTTTTCAGTTCACTGACATGATGGCCAAGGGAAGTACGAAGTTATAAATATAGAATTCTGGTTGTATGTTCCAGCTCTAATCATCATTATCTACTCCAGAATGGAGGACAGCACTGATGTAAGCCGTTGTCCTCATCAGTTATTTGTTTAGTATATGTGAACTTCTGCTAATGTGCCATATATTGATGGATCACTCTTTTTCTTTTGTGTTGTTTAGAGCTTTTTTGACCTGCTGGCAGTTGATGATCATTATGTGATGGCCAAACACGCAGCTGTCTATCCATTATCTGAAGAGCTAGAGGCCGTCCAGTCTCTAGTGTCCGTAGTTGAAGGAGGTCTGAAGAATGTATCAGACTGGCTAACTAATTCAACAATGGCCAGTTCCCCAATGTCTGACCTTGCAGAACCAAGTGAAAAGTTAGTTTCTCTGACACAACTTTGCTTTACAATGGTATGTTTAATATGTCTTTGATAAAAGCATCAGAACATCTTAAAAATGACAAATCTTACAGTAGAAGTAAGTGGTTATATGCCTTGCACAAGGACCCAACGGGTTTTTTGAAACTTCTGGCCACTATGGTTCCAAATAAAGACTATTATAACGTAATAGTAACATAAATAATAACGTTTAGTTTGCATTTAATTTACATTTATTTAGCCATTTAGCAGACATTGTTCAGAACATTGTGTATCTGGTATCCTAACCAAGCAGTTGTGGATTAAGGCACTTGCTGTCCTGGAACATCACCCCCGAGGAACACTGTATATAATGTTCCATCTACTGGACATTATTGGTATGACTGAACAGAGTAAAACCTGTAGCCTATATATATATTGAATACACCTTTGATTTCCCCCTCAAGAAATTCTCATAAGAAATGTTACTGTGTATTTGTCCCCAAAATTTTATGTAAACACTTGCTTCAAATATCTGTAATGTTTATTTATTTATTAAGCTGAATACTGGGGTAAAAATTTTTTTTACCAACTTCTAAACACTTCAGGAATTCTGGTTTCATACAGTTTTCATAAGGTAATATGGCATCCTATCAATGAACAAACCCACTGGATTCCTCTGGTACCATGGAACCACATTTTCTTTCTTTAGTGACAGATTGACTTTTATTCCTAAGGCTCTATAAGTAGATTTATGAGTGTTTGTTTCTTTCATGTTGGTTATTTTCAGGTGTGCTGGCTTATTGGTTGGCGTGATGCGTGTTGGGTCCTTGGCTAAAGGTCTCCTTATTAAGGGTCTGATGGACTTGGAGCTTGTTTTACTGTGCCGAGAGAAACCGACCAGAAAGCTCCTCAGCACCATTTGCTCTAATCTGCCACTTCAGATCCAGGTTAGCTAGAATTATTTAAGGCATTTCCACTGAGGCCTTTGATTTTAGTGATTTCTTTATAACTGGACTTAAACTACTGCCAGAAATGGTCCAGTGATGATTATCCCAGGGGTTGCTGGCAACGATGCAGTAGCAAGGTTAGGTGGAGCAATAAAAATAAGCATAAATACAAAATCTAGTTTATTACAATTGGGAAGAAAGATTTAAAGTAGCTTGGATACAATATCCTTTCTATATAGCAAGATACATTTGATTTGTTTCCATTTTTTAAAATGTTTCGGCCATGATTTGAATTTCACTTTCAAGCGGCACTTTTGTGTCTGATATAAAGACATCCATTCATAACTACGGACTACAAATTGTAAAAGTGTAATTAAAGTACATTATTTAGCACTTCATCTTTAAGGTTATTTATGTGAATGCATGAAAAAGCATTGTTTATATCTTATATAATTACTGCCTGTTTTACAATGGCCTGACTTACACATTCAGTAGAAACTGAATGATTTTTTTTATTTAAAATTTTTCTGGGCAAGTAATACACAGTATACGCAGTACTCTGCCACACTGATGAAGAAGTCGGCAGTGTGTGACATGCGGTAAGAGTGATGAGTGATGGGAAATGCTGTTGTCAAATACGCAATCGTTATTTGTTTTTCACTTTTAATACATTGTTCAATAAATTACATAGGATATTAAAAGTTGTTTTTAATAAAATAAGCTTTATATTAACGACTTAATATAAAGTGTAAACTGTAGTTTAATGTGAGTGTTTTATTGCACACTACACACTACAAATGTTTTGACGTAGGTGTGGTGATTTGTCGGATCGTATCCCCATCGTAATTCAGGGACTACCTGTATTGAATACATTTGCCATTCAGTGGTCTGAGGTTCGATTATAAGATATGGGGACTTACAGTGTCAACTTTGGTATGTGTAAATTTGTGGTTCTGTATGGTCATGCAGACCAAAGGTCTATTGGCTTCTAGAATTACCAATAGCTATAAGTATGTTTAAACTACTGAGTAAGTGTGTAGGGTGATCGGGGTATATTTTTTCCCAGTTTAGTATCTGGATAAACAAGCCAATGTAACAGAAATAGAGTTAATTATTAAGAAGCCTTGTTCTGAACCGCAATGAATTAGTGAATAAATGAATGAATGAAAAAAAGTTACCATACACCTGCCTATTTTTGTTAAAAATATCACTTTTAAATAATTAAATTTAATGATTTTATATTGAAACTTTTATGTATTTTCTGAATTACCTCTAGTAGCTTGTTCTGTGTCCGTTTATGAAAACCACTGGTGATAAATGCTGCTATATCTTTTGTTCTTATAAAGAGGAATAAAACTGTAATTTGGAACATGACTGTGCACTAAACATGACAACTTGTGATGTTTCTAATAGAGGTCAGGGTTTTGTGCAAGCCAGGCAAGTTTTCCATCAAAGTTGGCAAATCAATTCTCAATGGACTATGTTTGAGGACAGAAAGTAGCTGAACTGACTTGTTGATTAATTATATATCTA
>JAVSBV010090665.1:0-22910 GCA_033117975.1 Parotocinclus spilosoma | reverse complement strand
TTGAAGAGCATTGAGTCTTTTGCCTAAAGTTTTCTATCTTATTGTTAAAGAAAGTCATGAAGTCATTACTGTTAAAACCATGCTGAACTTCAGAGTCGGTTTCTGTGATGTTTTTAGTTAATCTGGAGACTGTATTAAATAAATAAAGTCGGTGTATTACGAGTTAGGACTGGAAGGTTATTAATAAATGCAGCTGGAGTATCAGAAGTAATAGTGCGCGTAGTGCGATAACGAGGAAGTAAGTGAATACTATCTGATACATTTAGCTCAAAAAGTAAGAGATGGTGAAAATAGACTCAATAGATCGTGGCTAAAATAGACTCAAAAGCAATTTTAAGTGGATCTTGCTCATTTTCATAATGAATGTTAACATCACCTACAATTAGAGCCTTGTCTGTTGAAAGTACTAAGCAGGAACGAAAATTAGCAAATTCCTGAAGGAATTCTGAGTAAGGGCCTGGATGAGCTGAAAAGAGTATGGTTTAGAATTTCCTAATGATGGATTAGAATTAAGAATCAGTATTTCAAATGAATTAGCCTTATAATGTGAATTAGCACTAACACCTAGGTCTTTGTCAAAAATTGTAACTACATTGTAACATAGGGAATGTTCTTTTAATCGGACCAGCCGGTTATTAGGACCAAAATCATCGCGTCCCGATGTGGTCCCATTAACCGGAATCAATTGTATACCTGTACCTGCGTAGAGGTTGGGGTTAATAATTTGTGTGTGCATGGTTCTGTTTATGTTTTTGTTGGGTTTTTTGTTGTTGTTTATGCTAATTTTTCTGACGTTAGCAAATGTACTGTTATTACTATTTCCTGTTACTGTCTAAAAAAAAGGAAACGTCAGCAATTGTTATAGTTCTGCCTTAAAACTCCAAACAAAATAGCAAAGAGGCAATTTTCTCTCAGACCCTAAATGTCTAAATGTATTTGAGCACTTTGTGCATGCATAGCACATTTTACAGTAATGGGACATCTAGAAGTTTTGATTATGTAAGCATTCCTTCAGATGCCATGTTAGATACACCCACCCAGTCACACATATTGGCAATTTGATCTAAAAACAAGTACACTTAAACCCTACTGCATTTTACAGATATGCCCATATTATCTGCAGCCACTAGCCTCCATAAGACCACAACTGGCCAGATATGAATTGTCTGCTGGTCCATTCTGAGGACAGTAGTAACAATGGTGTGTGCTATATGGTGCTGAATAAGTGCATAAGCAGTTTTAAAAATTGTGAAGGATACAGATAATGCAGTATTTTGGCTATTTAGTCGATACTGGTAAAGTACAGTTTCCCAACAGCTTTGCCAAATCTGGTAATATAATGTGGTGTTCAGACATGTTTAGATATTATGTGTAGTTTCACAGAGTGTATTGAGGACGTTAAATAAGGCATACCTAAAATGGAGTTTGAGGATAAGCAGAGGTAATATGGACATTAAACCTCCTTATTATATTTGTATATTGTGATGATGGTGAATATGAGACTCTCAGCCTGATGAATACTCTCACAATGATCTAATAAGGTTGCTCAATGAGGCGTTGCTGACAATCTGGCAGACATGACAAGATCAGAATCTAAACATTACAGAAAGGCACAGCTGCTCAAATTAGTACCTGACACTACCACTGCCGCTGCAGTCAGTATGTACATATTAGGGTGTTAGGAGGAATGAGATTTAGTTTACCTACATCTAATTTACAATAATTTACAACAAAAAAAATACACACAACACACAGTACTGTGCAAAAGTACTGGGCCAAAAAAAAATTGTTGCTTCAGGTATAATGACCATGTTTAACATATTGTCAACAAATTGATCCTAAAATGTTAAACTTTCCTTATCACTCCTTTTTTCCTCTGATCTCCATGCCAATCTTTGTGAGCTTTAGCATATCTTAGCCTTTTTTACTCTGTTCCCCTTTTTAAAAAGCTGTTTCTTGGATGTCAAACTTTCAAAAAGACCATCCCTGATCAAGCTTCTTCGGCCTGTAGAAGGGTCTACTGGCAAGGTTTCAGGTGCTGCTACTGCTCAGCTGTAAGGGGAGAACATACTTAATATTTTCCACTGTAATTGTATTCTAAAAAAGGGAATGGAAACTAATTATATGTGGTCTTTATAGCATTGCCAAAACAATAAAGTAGCTTAGGTAAGACCTTTGCACAGCACTGTTTTCATAGGTTATAGTTACCTTTTATATGTTATCTAACATACGCTGACACAGAGTACATGGTACTAAAATAATGGGACTGTGGTAGCCTAACGGTTAAGATACTGACCTGCCACAGTTGTACTTCAGTACAATACTACACTGTTTGTAATAATGGTACATACTGAGCACTGAGGCAGCAATTTACTAACCCACCACCATGGCTACCTTTGTTTGACTCTTAGTGATCTTTGTCATGACCAGAAAACACTTCTGCCTGCACCCAGTGTTCTCCATATATATGGACCAATGGCCCAGACAATTATATGATAAAGTGTTGCTGCTATTAGGGATCTTGGGTGGCTTGGTAGTCTAATGCATTAACCCTGTGCTGTAGGGAACCATGTCAGAATCAAAATGATGCTTTTTGTGTGGGATGAATTTCTTATTCTGCCTTAATTGAATGTTTTTGATGGAGATGAGAGGCTGCAACTCAGAGTTAAAACACATATTGTTAGGCAGTCAATGACTGCATCTGTCATATTAGTATCTGCCCCATATAATCACTGTCCTCAGATTTTTCTTTGTACAAATCATGCTATGGGCACGCTGTATTAAGGAAGCCATAAAGCGACACTTTAAAACAGACTTGAATTTGAAAGGCACAGTCCTAAGTAGACACTGTTTGTAAATGTATCATGCAGATCTGTTTTATTTTATTTTATCTTATTTTATTGTATTGTATTTTATTTTTGAAATTCATATTAGGTTTTTATACCCAGAGATCAGGGTGATTCATTTTCACAATAACAGTTGAAGACAGTGTAGCATGCATACAGCAGAAACAAACTGAAATTCATCTGTTTATTCACAGCTTGTCTCCAAAAGAAATGAGTTTCTAAAATCTGCTGTTTGTGTCCCAGACTGATTTAGCCTGATCAGCGTAGAGCAGCAATGCTCATTGAGTGGCATTTAAGCCTGTTTCAGAGGCTTCACAGGCTTGGCTTTATGTCGTTATGCCCAATTGTGGCTCATATTAACAGAACGGTTCCAGTTGGGTCCCTTCATTTGGGAATGAGTTCAATTAGATTATAGCATTTGGAAAATGCCAATTGATTGGCAAGAAAGTCAATGGTAATCTGGTTGGATGTGTTTCATCAGAAGGCTTGCTAGCCCATTGCAGAGTGTGTTGTATTTGTATTTTATGTTTGTCTGCTGCTGTGTGTGTGTGTGTGTGTGTGTCCTTATGGCTTGTATTAAATTAACTGTATAAATGAAATTATATGTATTAGATATAACATAACAGTATCCATCCATCTATTATCTTCTGCTTAATTACCGGCCGGTGCCCACCTGACAACTTTGGGCACAAGGGCAGGAACAACCCTACACCGAGCGCCAATCCATCGTAGGGTACACACCTACAGTCACGCACACAATCACACACTAAGGGTCACTTTAGAAACACCAATTAACCTAACACACAATAATTAACAATATACAAAACACAAAAAAAAACAACTTTTAATCAATTAATCTGTTGACTTAACTATTTATTAAAATAAATATATTATTATTAAATTTCATCTATATATTTAAATTATATATTATATAATATATTATTTAACTTGACATGTATGGATATATGTATGGGTAACTACACTGCTCACAAAAATTAAAGGATGCAACCTTTGTAAATATAAAAATTTTTGTTTGTTTTTTATCAATTTACTGTGAGCAGTATATTTAGCTTATATCTATTGCGGATACTTTTTTGAATTAGTAGATCATAACATAATTTATGCAAATATCTAAAGTCTGAATCCTTATGCCTTTTTAGTGGGGTCATTTTTTTTCCTCACTGTGGGGCTGCAGTTTAAACAAATTCAGTAAAACGGTTGAAAGAAGATAGAAAGTCATTTAATTGACATGAACAAAGAACAGTCTTCAGTCTTTGAAGCAAGGTCAGACTGCCCTGATCACTTCCTTTATGACATAAAATACTACAGAAATAACAGTAATAACAATAAGCTCCTGATTTAGTAAAAGACATGCTCATTTATGCCTTCAAGAAATAAGCATGCAAGAGGGTCTATAAATGATCGTAGGTGGGAGGTTAGTGATTAAGGATCTGGCCTGCAAATTGGAAGGCTGTGAGTTCAAATCCTGTTTGTACCAAGCTAGCACAATGGGGGTTGTATTGAATTCTGTTTCCACTATAAATTGACTTTTATTGTTAAATGGCACAAAGGGTAAAGGTTATAAAAACGTTCTTTTTTATATAAAAAAAATCCATTGGGTTCTTGAGCAAGGCACTTATCCCTTCAGTGTTGAATAATTAATAAGAAATTAATTATTAAAATGTACAATAACGTTTTTTAGGTTTTCAACTAAACATTGTATAGCTTTGCTTACTGAATGGGGAGTCTTCATGTAGATAACTGTGTTTGTAATAAATAAGAAGGCCAGTGCAAATTCGAATAACGCTTTGTAATTTAGCTGTAGCAGATTTTAAAGAATATATAAACACTTTAATCATATTACAATTTATGAGCAATAACTTGTGACGAGATCTGTAGTTATGCATCCGTCTGATTTTAATTCATTCTCGATTTAGCAAAGCAAACAAAGCATTACGTTTTATCCTGGTTTATCCTGATGAGGATGGCTGGCACAGTGCCAAAGACTGTTAGTGAGGTCGCCTCACTGTTCTAGAGATCTCCAGTTTGATTCCTTGGAGTAAGATATTTTTGAAAGCAGGTTCCTTAAAAGCACCGCACGACTGTCATGTTGCAAGCCCCAGGAGGCATTTCGAACCCAGACTCTCAGGAACTGCAGATTTAAACTAAGTCCCAGGTGCTGTTTAATCAAGACCTAAAAATTCTTTAGACCTAGCAGTCCTGCAGATTGTAAAAAAATATCTAGATCTAGCATATTTTTTATGAGACAATGGGGTGCAGGATGGTGGGAGCTCATCCTGAAGCTCTGAAACAGCGACCACTATCCATTCCTGTCATGAACTGGTGCCCTGTCACATGGCAAGGCTGAGGCACATAGGGAAGTGTAGTGAGGAAGATTTGTGGTTGTGTAATAATCACTTTTAGTTTTTTTTACTTTCAATACATTCAATAAATTACATAAGATATTTTGTACTTTATAACAGAATAAGCTTTTTGTTTAGTAGTAGTTAACTAACTGTAGTTTAATGTAAATGTTTACAGCATGTTGAAGGTATAGCGTATCTACAATAGCCTTCCTGTACTTAACTGTGCTAGATAAAAGATCTCAGTAGTGTGTGATATAGGGAGTCACATGGCAGGAGTGTTGAGACCTGGGAAGTGAGGAAACAAATGGTCATGTTTTAAGCATATTATATGCATAATATATTCAACTCCAAACATATCCCCATCTTAACTTTGGGATTATCTGTATTTTGTCCTCAATGTACACTGATAAATCACCCACAGCTTAAGCAAGTACATGACTAGTATATAACATCACACACCCCTGGGATCTGAGTACTTCAGGGGCTAATCTCGTGTCTGTATCTTATGTCTTATTCATCTCATGTCTGTATCTGATATTTCTTGAAAGTGTCTGTACTTTGAACAAAGCAGCGTGCAGTGTTTGCTCTCCTGTCAGGCAGAGTTGATTAGAGGAGGATTGATTGAGCCTCAGCTGTAATGGTGAAGGCCCAATCACAGACGTCGGCTACTGCCGCCAGCTAATCTGCAATCACTCGTTTTTCAAAGTACCCCATCACAGAACCGCTTTTTATCATCCTGTAGCCTACCTGCCTGGAATTTCCTCTCGATTTCTCACCCAGAATCGTATATCAACAGCTGATTGCATCCTCTATTGCATAATTACCGCTCGAAGATTGGAGAATTAATTCCGACTAGCCCGTTAGCAATTTGGAAATTTCTAGAGAATGACACATTATGTGTGTTCTGTTCGAAGAAATACTGTGTGCGTTTACAGTGTGTAATAGAGCAGGAAGAAGATGTTTCAGCTGATCTAATATACTGCCAAGCCAGTCTGAAACTAACCATGAATAAAACATCCTCTTAATTTAATCATTTTACCAGAGCTCATACTCCATTAAATTCTTATGTTTTTAATAGAGTATAATTCAAAATGACACCTGTTTTAGGTCGCGGCGCCTCATCCGTTCTGCACGCCAAACAGCTGCAGTAGTAAAATGAAGACGAGTTTCTTTATGACAAAATAACTTCAGCTTTGGGTCTATTCATTGAAGTCGTCCCTGGTTTGGTGTAAAAACGAATTTGAATTTCTTTTTCCAACTCCGTTTAGCACAAAGTGTGAAAAGCATGAAGCATGAAAGAGGTAGCAGCTCTGGTTGGCGTCGAATGATGTGCACAGATGAACTAATCTGGAATAGAGCCAACCCTCTGTGCATGTATAAACCTTTTCTCGGTGCATTTATATCTTTAATCTGAATTTAGTCAGGTAGCTCAGTCTGCACATGCACACAGAGCAGCTAGCAGAATTAAATAGGGTTGCAAAGTCTACTTATATTAAGATATTTCGTTTTTTGGGCTTGCTTGCACAGATGCTGTAAATATTTATCTCGCAGGATCTGGCAACCTTGTAATTAAACGCAGCACGTGCAATGTGGATTGCTATTCCCTAACACTTTTGTGGAGTAGTTCATGCTTGAGGAAATGGAGAAGTTCAATATTTAACTGATAAAGTTTGTAGTTTATGCCACACCCTTCTGTGAGATTATTGGCTGGTTGCAAAGGTTTCCCATTAACTGATTTATGAGTACAGGTCAACCCATTGATCGAAATTACTAACAGAATCAGATTTTTTTGCAGTCATTGGATTATTAAGTGCATATAAACACACTCACTGCTGTGTAAGATATCATTCAAATTATGAAGATGTATATCCTTCAAATATATTTTATATTAATGCTGTAAATAAAAAAATCAAGTGATCGGTTTATAAGGCAGCTTCAAATATCCTGAGCTGGCAATCAGTTCATTTTGCTCTGCTAATTAACTTTTCACTCTTATAATAAATTAAACTGGATCTAAAATATGGATTATATAAATAAACTGAACTAGATCAACAGACTTGTCATGTGCTGGCATGTTCATGGCACATACTTGTAAGCTGAATATGCCAGTCCATGACAAGTCTTGATAAGGGTTGATATTGCAAAACCGGGCTGCTCTCCTCTCTCGAGCTTATTCCGAGAGAGCAGCTCGACCTGGCTGGAAGGCTGCCAGGACACAATCCTGGGTCATCACAGTGGTGGGTTAGGACAAAAGCCCACTATACCACCTGAGCACCGTATATGGATTTCATATTGGCAAATGTTGGTGTTTATTTACTCTTAAAGTCTGGAGTTATTTTTAATGCATTTACACCATGGATAATCTGCATTAGAATGATGACTAAGCTTAGGCAGCGAATTGTTGTGATTATGCCCCGATTAAATAGCAAACTCTTTCCTTCCCTAACAGTCCCACCAGTCTTGTCGGTGCCTCAGCAGTCCTTCAACGCAACAGCTGACTACGGAGAATCAGTGACATTCACCTGCAGGGCTTACGGCTCTCCTGAACCTGATGTTACCTGGCACAGGTAGAACACAATGCACATAAGATCCTATTATACATAGGCTTAGTTTTGGGGGATATTAACACTCTTTCCACCCAGAAATTCCTCCTCACATCATGCTTGTGCTTTTTTTAACAACTTATTGTTTTTTCTCCTGGCTGCTAGATTTGGCCAAAATTATTATTATTATTAATATTATTATTTTAAACTCATGCTATTTTTCAACAATTATTGTTGGGTACTGTGGAGGGAAGAAGGCAGAGTTGCTTGTTTTTTTACCAGTACACAGTAAACTATCCTGCAGCATAAACCCTCAACTGAAGAGTCCTGGCTATGGAGCGACACCTGTAAGACTGTTAAAGAGTCAAATAAAAAGGTAGTGTCTAGATGGGATTAGTGCACTGTGTCAATAAAGTGCTTGATTCACATTATTCTGATGGATGAGGAATGCAGTCTATGTTCCTTACATAGGTCAACTTTGATACATTTAAAAGTGAATGTAGCCATCCATCCATTATCTTCCGCTTAATCCACATGTGGTCATGGGCCAGCTGGTGCCCACCCAGTAACTGGGTGCAAGGGCAGGAACAACCCTACACGACACGGCAATCCAGCGTAGGGCACACGCACACAGTCACACACTAAGGGCCACTTTAGAGAAACAGATTAACCTAACATCCATGTCTTTGGACTGTGGAAGTAAACCGGGGTACCTGGAGTAAACCCACACAGACACAGAGAGGACATGCAGACTTCATGAAAGGACCCAGGCCACTTCAATCTGGGATTGAAGCCAGGACCTTCTTGCTGTGAGGCAGTGGTGCTACCCAGCTGCCCTGAAAACTGTAAAGTGTTGTCTGTAATAATAGGAGACAGTGCTGGCTTGGATATTTACATTAAATCATTTAGCAGATGTTCTTGTACAGAGTGACCTATAACTGATAGTCCTACAGCCCAAGAAATTGTGGGTTAAGGGTCTTGTTTAAGGACCAAACAGTGGCATCTTGGCAGAGGTGGGATTTAATCTGGACCTTTTCCAGTCTAGTCCAGTATCTTAATCACTAGGCTTTTTATGTAGGCCTTATGAAGCATATCCTATATTTTATTTAACATAAAGCTGCTTATATGATGAATCGGGTTGGTTGGTGTGAGGAGTGTGTGTCCTACCAATGCCCCCATGCTGAGATGAAAACCATGCCACTGCTATTTCATCGAGCATCCTAGAGGTGGATGCCAATGCGTTTGGCTTACTGTGCACTAGATAGGTGCTATAGTGTATTTAGCAGTGCCATCAAATGATTAATACATTTTAATTTGGTTCATTGCATAAATTTGATATTTTACACTTTAAATTTGTTTTCTTAAACAGCAGTAAATAGCATGCATCATACACAATAAAATATATACAGACATATGACAAGTTGTCAATATAAACCAGATTATTTATATAGCACTTTTTACAATGGAGCATTGTCTCAAAGCAGCTTTACAATTTAATATCATCATAATATCATAATATCTAATCCAATCCCAAATTGACAGTGGAAAGCAAAACTTCCTAAAGTTTAGAAGGCAGAAACCTTGGGAGGCACAAGACAGTCCCATCTTAAAGAAAATGAAAAATAGGTATAATAAAATAAAGAATATGAAAGTATACCATAAGACAACAGTGAAACAAAATACAAATTATGATGCAATATATACAATACAAATATACTGCTCACTAATATTTAGGCATATTTGCAAATTAAAAGAAGCATTTAATTATATATTATTAAACAAGGTCATCAGAAAAGTAAAAAAAAAAGTAAAAGAAAGTTGTTTAATTATGCAAATGACATGCAAACTCAATTATGATGATTGAGTTGGAAACTGGAGTGCCACACATTGACTGTTCAGTAGGGTGTTTGGTCACCCAAGACTGCCAAACCACACTTAAAGTGATGGGGCATGGACAGAATCAGATTGTCCAGCATATTTCCTGGGATCCTCTTTGTATTCATTTTGAAATATCCAATCATTTTTGTGAGTAGTGCATATACAGTGTACAGACAGACAGACATCTTTAACAGAATGCAAATATTCATATACTGTATTACATTATCATCACCTTGCATGACCATTTTCTCCTTCCACAGCAGGCTGTCCCATTACAGCTTGCTGTGCCCCGCCTATTTAAACCCTCCCTCCTGTCTACCTTCTTGTTTGGCATTTTCACAGGCCTTGTTTTATCAGGCTCCAGTTTCTTGGTTTGTTGGCTTCTTTTTGCTCCTTGTATCCATTTCTTCTTGTCATTTGTACATCTGTAAGTCTAGTGTGTTTGTTGTCTGATGTAAATCTGTTTTGTGTTCTTTTGGGTTTTTTTTTTTTTTGTTGTTGCTTTTAGCTCTTTGTATGTATTAGCGTTGTATCTTTGTCGTAGTACTGATTGTTTGCCTTAGCACAATCTGACTTTATTAGCAAATTGTGTAGTGGTATTCTTAGCATTGCCCATTTTAACACTTTTTAATTAGCATTAGCACAGACTGTTTGTATAGTGCATTGTTTGTAATAGCGTTGTCTGCCGGGACTGACATTTTGTTTGTATTAGCATTGTTTGTTTGTTGCAGCACATTGTGTTTGTGTCTACATTGTAGGTTTTATTTAGTCTAGTCTATCTGTTCTGGCTTACTTTCTTGTTGTGTTAGTGCTGCCCTTTATCCTTTGCAAAAGCCCCCATTGTCTGTTAGAATTGTGTGTCTGGAGCTGAATTGTAGTAGCCTTGTTGGGGGTTTGCGGTATATATCAGCTAGGGTTATATCTTAATTTTTGTTGTGGTGACACATGAATGATCTGATTGAATACATCACTCAGTTACAAAAATACAGTCAAAAAAAGCCTTCAGAGTTTACATATGCGCTGTGTCATGTAGCCAGGCATCGAGAGCATGCAATGTGCTAGTATAGGTACCACAAGTCAAGCTAGTATTCTACCTAGAAACACCTGACTGAAGGTAAAAATGAACAAAGTGAACAAACTGGAGACGATACAGACACCACCAGAATGAACATAGTCTGTGTTGTTAGATTTAATTGCTAGAAAGTGGTCACCTTAACTCACATGGAGTTTCTTTCATAAGACAAAAGTATACAAACTGTGTATCGAGCTTATTTCACCATCTGCCAGTCACCAGAATACAAAGGTTATGCCAAACCTCAGGAGTCAGTTGTGTATATAAAGTTTAAATCAACCAAGGTAGCATCACAAAAACGCACTGGCACTGGAAATGTATTAATTCCTTTTAGTCATATTTTCTTTTATGTCATTAGTAAGCAACAATTCATATCTTATTAAAGAGAGCAAGCCAGTACAATGTAAAACTTGTACAAACACATTTTTGAAGGATGCACAGCATCATTGTCAACAAAATTTCTGAAAATATAAAGATGTATTTTTGTTAGTATCAAATTCTGCTGTTAGCCATGTCCTTGTGTTCATCTGTGTTCACCCAGCATTGTCTGTTGTCTGTTGTAAACAAACCATGCACACTTGCACATACATCTGTCTCCATTTCCCTGCCTCATTCGAAGCGTGACCGGAATGATATCTCCTGTGGGACAGTAATGAGCAAAACCATATAAGGGAGTGTCTGATATTATTACAGTTCTGTTCCCTATTGACAAATAATACTATAAATGCTTTGTAGTATGTAAGGAATAATGATTAGACTACCATCTAACTCCTAAGTACAGTTGACTTGCATGGCCAAGGAACAAAATTGTTATTCTAATCATTTATGTCATTATTAAAGCGTTCTTTAGACTTAGTATGTACATATATAATGTTTAGCAGACCTTCCTATTCAGAGTGACTTACAAGGTACAGTCCAAAGAATTAAGGATTAAGGGCTTTGCTCAGAGACTAATCAGAGGCAGCTGCTCCCCTGAGTAGGATTCAACAAGAGTGACTCCCAGTGCTGAGCCTTTCTGGTTTGTATCCTGAATTTCTTCATCCAGACCCTGGGTCCCAGCCCAGATCTTGTGATGCCTGCGTGTGTTTGCCTCATCAGGGGGCTGGGTCAGGAGTAACCCCGTGTGGCTTAAGTGTTAATCACATAATCCTCATTCTCTGATTCCATGTACAGGTATCATGCTACATGAATCAGAACATACAAAATACATACTCTTTAATGGTATGACTACTTTCCTACCTTTTACACACACGGTATGTAAAACAGACTGCCCTGTTTCTTCAGTTTTTCAGTTACCCATTTCTTCAAGCACTACTTTGAGAATACTCCTGACCTATATTAAAGCACTTCAGCCACGGCTTCAGTGTACACAATGGATTTCAATTTTTATACACCTCAAAAACGAATCACGCTTAAAGTTATGTGCACATAAAAAGTGAAGTTTAGCCAAATTAAAACTGTTATGAGACCAAAGTAACAGTGTGTAGTTACAGCAAAAAGCCTTAATGGCAGTCTGATTTCAAATAGACACATTTCACCTCTAATGTACAGGATCTGAGTGACAGGCAACCCACTGCGTTGATTACAGACCCTCAATCACTGTAATTACCTCCACTGAGATTGGAACAGGAGAGAGAGGAATCTGATAGGTGCCAGGCAATGGTGCGTGCTGACCTTTAATGAATGAGTCTAATGGACACATCGAGACATCACATCGCCAATTATAGTGTGTCTGCCTAGAACCAGCGCTCATGTTCTGAGGTCTATGTATTTATTTACTTCTAATTTCAATTTGGTAGTAAATTTTATTTCACCTTACATTGTTATGCTTCTCGAGTTTGTTTGGGGTTTTTTTTTTTGCAAAGAGTGCTCATATTACAGCAGTGCAGTGTTTCAAATTAACTCTTAGAGGCCTGCAATAGTACCTGCATGGCCAATAAAATGCTTGTCTTAAATGGCAAGTTTATCTTCTGTTGGAATTGCCATTTTCAAAGTTCGCTTAGGTGTTGGCTGAATGTCAGGAATTGAAGATTAAGCTATATCAGTAGATAAATATTTCTATAATATATGAATATTTAAACAATGTTAAATTCTTTATTTTACTCATTCATTTGTTTTAATTCATATGCTCAATGGCCACTTCATTAGGTACACCTGTTTGACTGCTTGTTAACGTGAACGTGATCAGGGGCAAATGCGTTTCAGTTACTTAATGCATTGCAGCATGTAAACAGGGTCAAGACATCGTGCTGAAGTTCAAACTGAACATAAAACCAGGAAAGGAAATAGATTTAAGTGACTTTGAACATCGTATGGATGTAGGTGTTAAAATTAGTATTTCTGAAACTGCTACTGAATCTACTGGAATTTACACACACAGCCATCTCTAGGGTTCACAGAGAATTGACCAAAAGAAGAAAATATCCAGTGAGGTGCAGTTATTTGAGTGATAATGCCTTTTTGATGCTAGAGGTCAGAGAATTGCCAGATTGTTTGGAGCTCACAGAAAGGCAAAAGTAACTCAAATAGCAACTCTGTACAGCTGAGGTATGCACGACATGTCAAATCCTGAAGCAGATGAGTACAGCAGCAAAAGACCACACCAAGTGCCACACGACTGTCAGCCAGGAACCATTTAACTGTGTCTACAATCTGTACAGGCACATGGACAATAGAAGAATTGTATTCAGATGGTTGTGTCAGAATTAACATGAACGATATGACAGCGTATATCCATTCTACCTTGCATTAACAGTTCAGGCTGCTTGTGGTGGACATTTTCTTGGCACACTTTGCGCACATGAATACCAACTGAGCATCCTTTAAACCCCACAGCCTAAGTGTTGTTGTTGACCATATCCATCCCTTTTTGACCTTATGATCTTGATTGCATCTGGCGGCTGCTTCCAGCAGCATAGTGCTCCATGTCACAAAGCTCGAATCATCTCAAACTTATTTTCTGAACATGGCAGTGAAATAGTCTCCACAGTTACCAGATCTCAAAACAGTAGAGCATCTTTGGGATGTGGTGGAATGAGATTCACATCATGGATGTGCAGCCAACACCTCTGCAGTAACCGGGTGATTCTATCATGTAAATTATGGACCAAAATCTCTGAGCATCTAGTTAAATTTATGACATGCAGGCATTAGTGTATTAAGTGGTGTATTGATATAGTATGTATAAGTAAACATAAATTAAAAGTATCTGCTGATTATGTTGTGATTTTAAAAAAGACCAATGAGCCAATCGCTCTGCTAGTGCTGTTTACATTTACATATTTTTTAGGATTGCAAATTGAAGGCATGTGACTGTATAATTTACTATGTAACCAAACTTTTAGTCGACATACACAAAATACATATAAATAAGCTTTAATTGATCAAAAACCTAAAACAGCCTGCAATCCTCTCAGAAGGCTTTCATGATAGGCTTCCATTTTGGAGCATGACTCTACAGTTGGGCACTGATGCTTGACAGAAAGCACTGGCTTACAACTGATGTTTCAATTCTTCTCAAAGAAGCCTCATGGATTCATGGACAACCAGATAGGCTTTATCTCAAAGTAAACCTGTGCTTTATAGACTTTTTTTTTGTTTTAGGACAGCAGAGCAGAAAGTTGACAAACCAACTCCTTTTAGGTGGGAAACAAAGTGTTTAAGTGAGAGTCACTGAGGTGTTCAGAATGGCACATTCTACTTCCACTGTGTCTCTATGGATGACTCTGTCTACGTGCTTCATTTAGCAGTAAGCATGGCTCTGGTGCATCATTGGATTGAAACACTTCTGCCTAGAGGAAGTCTACATCAATCACTGCTGGTCCTCAGCATTGTATAGATTCATCTTAACAAAGACAATACTTGTTTGTCCAAATGTCATTAGGAAAACGCTATAGGACATTTGTTACCCATAAAACACGAATGATGAATGACTTTTTCCTCAGACCAGATGGCAGATTGTCTATTGCAACTATAACACGAGTCCCCTGTAAAACCCAGAACCCTCTATGAAAACCATTTATAGCCTCTCCCATCAATACAAACACCCTCTGCTCTGTATCAGCGTTATTTACATGACATGCAGTACAGTGCAAAAGTCTTTTTTTTTTCATCACACCATAATACTCTTTGCACCTGATCTTTATTCCAATCTATGTTAGCTTTAACACATAGTAGTTGTTAGACCATAGTCACCTTGAAAAAGTGGCTACACAGCCAAAAAGACCTTTCCTGTTCAAACTTCTTCCTGATGACTTTTTCCATACGTTCGAACTGATCTAAAGTTACATAGCTGCATCTCGATTTTAAGCTCGTTTTTCATTACATTTCTTTATTTTGTTAATGTGTCCCTTTGAATTCCAATGCTTCTAGTTAGTGATCCAAATGAAAAAGTGTCTTTATTGTCATTTGTCCACATAGGGTATATATGATCTCGACTTTTAGCTTAGGTTGCAGAACCCAAAATCAGCAAAAATTGGAATGGTATGAAAAATGCAGATGAAAAAAAACAATGTGTTTCTTAGACATATTATCTTATTTTATTGCAGCAGTAATGATTTCATTTCATGTTTTCGCTGGTCAATTTTAATTCATTTATTAAAAACATCCATACTTTTATTTCTGGCGTGTATACGATTCAAAAAGTTGGGATGGGACAGTTTGAAACAAAGATGTAAAGAAATTGAAAGAATTATGTGGTTTCAAACAGGTGATGTTTACAGGTGATTGTAATCATGATTTGGTAAGCATCTTTGAGACCCAAATGTGAACAAATGCTCTCCAGTTGGTCCTGAAAAAAATGTAAATGTTTTAAAACAATGTTTCTCAAAGAAATATTGGATGGGATTTGCATATTTTGTGCCTCACTTTTTCTGATTTGGCTTATATTGCATTGTTGAAAAATGCATGGGCATCCCTAGAAAATGTCGCGTTGAAGGCAGCATATGTTGCTCTAAATCTTAATGTGCTTTTCTGCATTAATGATGCATAAATGCTGCTATCACAGAAGTGTAAATGAGCTAACCACTGACAAGACCCCATACAATGACAGACCCTGGCTTTTGTATCTGTTTCTCATAGCGGTCTGAATTGTCCTTTTCATGTTTTGTGCCAAATTCTTCCAAAAAGGGTCTTGAATACTGATTTATCCGACCACAATACAAATTTCTACTGTGTGATGGTCTACCCCACATGCCCCCATGTCTAGAGTCAATACCACTTCAGTACATGGTTTACGTAAGGTTTGGGTTTTTTAAGTGTGACACCTTGTTGTAATGCTTCACAAAGGTTTGCTGAAATAATTACATTTACATTTCCAGCATTTATCAGACCAGCATTTTTGTCCAGAGTCCAGTACCTTAACCGCTAGGCTACCACAATCCCAATAATCTCTTTTTCTTGTGGTTATACGAGCTATTGTATTACAGTTCTGGATGCAGTGCCGCCTGAGGGATCGGAGATCACAGGTCTGCAGTTTAGGCTTGTGCCCTTGCACTGATTTATGACTGCTTTCTCCAGAATCCTTGACTTGGTTAATGGAAGAAATGCAAATCCCTTTAAATCGTTTTTTAAGGAACACTGTTTTTAAACGTTCCAATAATGTTCTCACACTTTTGTTGACAAACTGGAAATCTTTTGTTCATCATTGCTCCTTAAAGACTCAGCCTTTTTTATTTAAACTTGTACTAGCCCTAAATTGCCTGCATCCCAAGTTCTTTTTACAATGTGTTACAGGACAGATTTGTCATAATTGTCGTTAAATAACCAATGAAATGTTAAGCAGACCAGACTAAACATTATATAATTTGGGTTAATACTGTGTGTAATGAAATTAAAGTCAAAATAAATTTAAGGAGCATTGCGTTTTTGTTTTTTAATTTGCATTTTCTATACCATCCCAGCCTTTTCTCATTTAATTTTTTCTACTAGAAATCTTACCACTTTTAAAAACACAAGTGTTTAATACATAAATCAAACTTACTGGCATTTAGATGTCTCATTTACACTGTCTCACTGCTCACCACATGCCCGAGATTCTATTTCCTCTACTTTTCCGTGTATGCCTGCTTTAAACGGATTTCATTTCGGCTCAGTTCGTACCCAGCGTTATCCCAGACTAAAGCTCTGCTATAATCTCCTCTAAAAACATTAAATTACTCGACTGCGAAATCTGCCCTGCACAGCTTTTCCTGTAGAGCTCGAGTCACATGTGTCAGTTTTTCCCTGCGGTTCCAAGTAATATAACAATTTTACTTATTGGTTACTGACTTTGCTTCTTAATCTTTCTTTCTATAACTTTATTAGCAATGTATGCCTTGCAGTTTATGACTCTGTTACTGGGTCATTAAGTTCACTGTATGTGATGACATTGTTGGTCAGGCATGATAGGAAAGGTGTGGAGCTCCAGGAGTCGGATCAGTATGTCATACGAGCTCGGGGTACTACGCTCACCATCCGGAACATTAAGCAGGAGGACGGCGGTTCCTACACCTGCAAAGCCTTCAACAAAGCTGGTGATGTGCAGCGGGAAATCTTCCTCAAAGTATTCGGTGAGACACATGCTTTTTTTTTAACTCTTTTCTATGACCAAGTCTGTCTGTAAAACAGGAAATAGAAATAAGATGATATTGTCCTAGTATTATCCAGCTTAAACTGGCTGTGTACCAAGCATCATATTTTAACAGTGAAAAGGTGTCTACTAATCACATATAGTCCTGTTAAACTCTAGTATATGCTTATTGATCTGCTTAGGCAGTACAACCCATCTTGATTACTTCCTTCTTTAAATCTCTAGGAGTAATCACAGCTCAGTTGATCTCAATTGTTTTTAGGTATTCCTTAAGTCTGGAATTGAGTTTTAGATAACAGGTATGCAAAGTTTTAACGACCACCTGATCAACTTATACTTCAAGGCCTTAGAAATGTCTCTAATAATAAAATAAAAATGAAAAAAAAAATGATGAGATGAAGTATACATATATATGTTTTTACTCTGGGTGTTCAACAGCCAATCGACGCTGTGACCCAGGAGCAAGGTGTGGAACCCCTTTCATTACTTTACCAATCGTTTTCTTGTGAAAATATCCTTATTTACATTACAGTAGCATTAAAAAGGTTATAGTAATTTGACAATAGTAATGCCCGTGGTTGTCAAAAGGTACATACCTGTACATTTGGAATACCAAATCTAAGCTAAAAGGTCTCTGTAAGCAAACAGAATGAATGAGGTTTCACTGTTGTTTATAAAAAAATATTTAACAGAAATTATCATCAAGTTTGGGGTTCTTTTTGCAATACTGATGCACATAAAATATTTAGGTAAATATTTTATTTTTTTGTTTAATGATTAATGATTTTTTTTTTCTATATCACTTTATCAGTTTGTCTCAACTTTTTCTATGACTTTGGCCCAAGGTCATAACTGAGCAAGCCTATGACGACAGTGGAAAGGAAAAACTTCCTAAACATTGTAAAGAAAAAAGAAGCTCAGATGTATAGATGTTTAATGCATTTAGATAATTTAATCAATAGAATAAAAAAAATTGATAGATTCATTTCATTTATTTAGCAGACACCCTTATCCAGAGCGTCTTTGTTAATACAGTCTTACAATCCAAGCAATTGTGGGTTACGGGCCTTGCTCAAGGACCCAACTGTAGCAGAGGTGGGATTTGAACCCTGGACCTTCTGGTCCATAGTCCAGTACCTTAACCACTAGGCTACCACAGCCCCAGATAGATTGGATAGATGGATTAGATTGGATTAGATTAGCCTAGATTGTAGTCTGTGAATGAAAATATGATTGAAACTGTACTGAAACACAGAGTGTATCTATACATGCTTTAGTGGAACTTTGTTTACAGCTGCCTTAGCAGTTTGGAAGGCTTGAGGCTTTCTTTTTACAGTACGTTGCCACAAACCAGAAACTGGATATTCATTATTTCGTAGCCTGTCTATGAAAATCATATTTTCTAATTTTCCATATTTTAATTTGAATTCTTTACTGTTTCATTTGCACCTATTAATACTTGCTGGGCTAATTGCTTAAAGTCTGAATGAAATGCATCATGTTCATATTTTGAATAGTTAAGTTAGTCAGTTTGAGTTTGTGACCTGCTTATTCATCAGATTATGATCTCTACATTCCCTTGTTATAAAGCAAACTCTTTCTAATTATACTGGATTGTTGCTTCAGCCACATCCCATGTAGGCCTTTTTTTTAGAACTCAATAGAAACTGATTCCTGATTGAAGGTTTAAATCCCACCTCTGCCAAGCTGCCATTGATGGACTTTTCAGAACAGCCTTTAAACCACAATTGCTTGAATTGTAAGATCGTATCTGTTATAAGTCACTCTGAATAAAAAGTATCTGTTAAATAACTAAAATGTAGTTCCCTGGTTCCTAGTTCAATTTATGGTTCTTGCTCTACGTTTTCTCTGGATACTTCAGTTTCCTTCAATATTCTAAATGCGTTTAATAAGGTGGTCTGTCTAAATATCCCAAATGGGAGTTTGTGTGTTGCCTGCGACATGCTGTGTCCTTGTGCTACGATTAGGCCTCTGTGACCCTGAAATGGATAAAGTATGTGTGAAAATAAATTAATGAATGAATTTTTATGGGCAAACATTTCAATTTAGCCTTCATGAAGTTGCCAGCACCTCACAGATTATTCAGGTAGCACCTTGTCTGATTTTTTTAATATATGGAGATTTATTCTGTAGTCATCAGAATCTTTTCAGTGCACATGCAAAGGCCATTCCCCTAAAAGCTCGTTTCAGCAGAGCCTAGTTACTGCATGGGAATGTAGTACCACAAAGGGCGATGGGAAATGTAGTCGTAACTTTGCACCTGGCTCGTTTTTTGCATGTCCGTTCTCAGTGCTCATAAACCTGCTTCTCATGTGTATATGAGTATATGTCAAAGTTTCAGCAGTAAAGTTGTCCGGATGCAGCATGGCAAAGCTTGTAAAGACTACACTGTAAAATATACAAGCTTAATATGAGCTCAGGGGATTCATGATGCTTTTATGAGTCTGCTCCCCTTTTATTCTGAAATGCATCCATATTTTTATGGAGACAATATAATCAATGCCCCACAATAACGAACCGTAACCAAAATGCAACCATTCAGATTTTCAAAGATTTATCTTTACGTCAGGATCACCCATATGAAATAATGTCAAGAGAGGAACTGCTGAGCGGGATTATTTCTACCGTTCTGCTTTGTCAGTGGATAGAGATCTGTATATTGATACTGTAGACGGTGTTTGAGTCTGCTTTTTTATCCTATTAGCGTGTGACCTGTGGGACAGCTATTGTATATTTATTGAGGAAAATCCAACATGAATTATCCAATAAAACAGCACTTGAACACAAAAGAAGCCGTATCAGGAATTTATTATAGCGGGCATAGGCATTTGTTAATTCATCACTGATGTGTGTGTGTGTGTGTGTGTGTGTGTGTTTTAGATTTTGTGATTCAAATCATGGCTGCGCTCCAACTAATTACCAGATCCAAGTCACACCAACTGGTTTAATTAAGCTGGTTTTAACTGCTTCAATAAGACCAATGTAAAAAGCACAATTAAGAGCAACCAAAGTTGTGACTAGATTTATTGGCGTATTTATTTTTAAGATTTATTGATCTCTTACTTGGTGAAATTTTGTTTAGTGTTCTTAAAACTTAATATGGTCAAAAGTGTTAGGACACCTATTGGAGCTTTTTGTTTTACACCTACCATTATTAATTTAATTAATAAGGAGCCGGTCACCTTTTGCAGCTATATTAGCTTCTATTCTTTTGGGAAGGATGTGTGTGTCTGTGTGAATTGCTGTGCATTTATCCAGAGTAGCGTATGTGAGGTCACTGATGATGAGGAATGATGACACTGATGCTGTATTAGATGGCTTGCAATCTCTGTTCTAGGTCGTACCACAGTTGTATGCTCGGGTTGAGGTCAGGGCTCATTGTGGGCAAATCAGTTCTTACCCAATAAATTCACCCATCCTTGCCTTTATGGACCTGAATGGCCCCAACCTGTTCCAACAAAGCACAGCACTTCGAACAGCACTTCGATATGCTGAAGTGTTAAGATTTTCCTTCTTTGGAAGTAAACAGCATAGGTCAACAGCATAGGTCATAGGGGCTGTGGTAGTCCAGTGGTTAAGGTAATGGATTCTGGACCTAATGGTCTAGGGTTCAAATCTCTCTCTACCAAACTGCCACAGTTGGGTCTTAAAGCAAGGCCCTTAACCCTTAGCTTTCAATTGTTTGAATTTCAAGATTGTATGAATTGTACGTCGTTGTGGATAAGGGCGTCTGCTAAATGCCATAAATGTAAATGTCAACATGTGAAAAAAATCCTTAATCCACAATTGGCACAATACAGTCAGGCAGGAAGATGGAGAAGGCTGCCAGAGAAGCGTGATTGATCACTCCACAGGACATGTATCCATCAGAGTCCAGTGGCGGTGAGTTTTACAGTATGCCATCCAATGTTTGGCATTGTGCTTTGTGATGCAAGGCTTGCATGCAGTTGTTTGGCCATGCCAAACTCATGCCCTGAAGCCCCTGACACATTGGTTTTGTGCTGATTTAAATGCCAGAGGAGGTTTGGAAGTCACCAGTTACTGAGTCAGCAGAGGTTTGGAGACTTTTATGCACTACGCACCGCAGCACTCCTCTGTGTAACTCTGGCACGTCATGGCTGAGTTAATATGGTTCCTCACTCACAGTTGATCGTGGAATATTACAAGAAAAGGAAAGACATTTCACAAACAGACTTGTTGCATCAGTGACTTCCAATTACCGTGGTATGCTCAAGTTCACTGAGCTCTTTAGTATGACCCATTTCTTCACAAATGTGTCTAAAGGCAGACTGCATGGCTGGGTGCTTGAAGCACCTAAATTTGATGAATTAGGGGTATGTACCAACACTTTTGTCCATATATTATATATCCAGCTTACTTATAACTGGCAAAATGTAACTGTACTGTGTAGTGATTGTGTAGCGATTGTGTAGCTCATTTGGTAATCAGCTTCCTAATCAGTGTCACCAGTGGAAAGTAACAACCGAAAGGCCACCATAGGACCACTTGCAGTTATAAAACAGTATTCATTATTTACCCTATTTAAAAATGCAGAGTGACCACCACAACACCATCTCTGCTTGTATATATATTTAGTCCTAGTCCTCAAACCATTACTCGGATCGCATCGGAGGGCAAAAATGTTCCTTCCCCTCCTCCAGAAGACTGAGCATACCACCAAAATGCCAACAAAATGTCACCAAAGCCCTCCCGCTGAGGACACAAGATCTTACAGTGACCAGTTTCACAGGAATAAATAAAGCTGACACACATACTGTTATTTTATTTATATATGCTGTCTTATGCTCTATAGTTTTATATTTTCTTTTTTTTTCATTTCTCAGCATATTGTTTTATTCACTTTAATCATCATAGCCTATGCATTATATTTTTATTTAATGTATCATATCGTTTTTTTAAATATTTTTCACTTCGTCACCTTTTAATTATATATGTACCTTCAGAGACCAAAGAGGTCTTTGTGATTTTAAGGCTTTTTCTTTATAACATCTAGGAAGTTTTTTTTTGCCACTGTCACCCTAGGTTTGTTTGTTTGTTTGTTTGTGTGTGTGTGTGTGCGTGTGTGCGTGTGCCTTCAGAGACCAAAGAGGTCTTTGTGGTTTTAAGGCGTTTTCCTTATAACCTCTAGGAAGTTTTTCTTTGCTACTGTCACCCTAGGTTTGTTCAAGGGTGTGTGTGTGTGTGTTGCTCACAAAAATTAGGGGATCCTATAATAAAATATCCCTTAATTTTTGTGAGCAAAAAGTTCATAGTAAAAATGCCAAAGAATTATTTTTTTTTATTTGCTGTAAATACCGTACACTTATTGGTGACATATTACACACACCTTCTTTGCACACCTTATAATTGTGCATATATATATATATATATATATATATATATATATATATACATACATTATGACTTAATGTATTTTGCTTCAAATTCTGCCCAGTTTGCTTTCATCTCTTTAACTTTGTGGTCTGATTTCTTTGTCACACAGTCCAGCCCCATATCACTAAGCTAAGGAATGTGACAGCTGTTGAGGGCAGTGCTGCTATGATCTCCTGTAAAGCTGAGGGTGAACCACTGCCTGAGATTTCATGGAGGAGAGCC
>JAVSBV010090559.1:0-22913 GCA_033117975.1 Parotocinclus spilosoma | reverse complement strand
ATATTCTGCTTCAGGCATTCTTGTAGTTCTACAATTACAGGCTGTCCATTACAGGTTACAGGTAATCCATTTGTTCCTTTGCATACTTACTTTACTTTACTCTGTTCTCTGATCAATAATTTTGGTGGTGGATCATTCTCAGCACTGCACTGACATTGATGTGGCAGTGCTGCTGGAGTTTTAAACCATCTCATTGTCGCTGCTCAACTGAAAATATTCCACCAGCCAGAAATGAATGCTGATAAAGGATTACAGAATGACTAACACAAACTGTATAACTACATTTGAGCTGCTGTCTCTGACTTTACGCCTACAAGGTGGAGCAATAAGGTGAATGTCTATAATGAGGTGGACAGTGAGTGAACGTGTTTTTAAACTCCAGCAGGACCCCAGACATCAGGGGACAAACAAATTATACAAGAGAAACAGATGCGCTACAGTCTGTAATCGTGGAAAGACTACTTTTTACAAGCAGGAACATTGTCACTAATATGGTGATTTGATTGTAAGAGGTGCAAGAACTGGCAACCGTATCGGTTAAACGACTGATTATGTTATGAAAAAGTAATGGCATAATATTTACAGCATACTTATTCTTATCATGGACTTTTCCTTAATAAAGAATTTTGAAATTAAATATTAAAAATAAAGACAGTTTTGAGACAGTAATTGTGAGTAATTTCCCAGAGGCACTCTTTAGTGTCGGGGTTATGTCTGGTTGAATCTCAAATGATACTCTACTGGGCTTCTGTTGCAATAAAGCTCCATTGTTTCTACACCATGTAGCATGCATTTAAAGTGGAGGAAAAGCCTTAGGGACTTGGCACGATAGCAACGAGTGGCCAAATAGAAATGAAGCTTAATATCAGAGAGGAAAAGAAGACATTAATGTGGAGGCATATACACTTAAAAATCACTTTATTAGGTACACCTTGCTAGTACCGGTTGGACCCCATTTTTCTTAATAAGTACCTATGGCAAATATTCAAAAAGGGGTTGGAAACATTACTCAGAAATTCTGCTCCTTATTCACCCATGTGGTAAGTGGAGGCAATACAAAGGATGGGTCAAATTAAATGTAGCAAATATTACACTTTTAATTGTCTTAATAGTAAATTGTTGGTTGAGGAAAAAATAGCCAGACTTAAACATATAGAAAAGTTACCTTTCATATTTTTTATTGTTTACATCTTGTGTCAGAGAGTTTATCTATAGTCTTATCAGCTTTATGGCCTTGTCAATTTCAGAATAGCTGCAGTTGCCAGACAAAGGCCAGCTTTGTGGTTTTTGCTTTTATTTCCATATCACATTCACAAAACACAGTCTTTGTGTAGAAGGAGAATATGTAAGTGTTCCCTGCAGCAACAAACAGGGATGAGCAAATGGTGGCACAGGTCTCAAGAGTGCATTTCCTTAGTTCTTTCTAATCTTCTGGCCAATTTGACGTTAGGGCCATCGCAGCTTTAGGTTTGGCCTTTTTTTCCCCGGGAGTGTGCTGTCAGCTGTTGCCTTGGTAACAGATTGTGAAGTCTTTTGTGGAATTGATAAAGTATGTAGTCCTCTACAACTTTTCAAAACTAGTGCTGAGAATGACAGATTTTGACCAAATTTCAGAACAGTTTCCTGAAAGACCTTTGTTGAACTGGAGAGTAATTGAGAAATCATTCATTCATTCATTATCTTTCATTTAATCAACACGGGGTCGTGGGCCAGCTGGTGCCCACGCGGCAACTCTGGGTGCAAGGGCAGGAACAACCCTAGATTGGGCGCCAATCTATCGTACTGCACACACACACAGTCACACGCTAAGGGCCACTTTTTTTAGAGACACCAATCAACTTAATACGTCTTAACATGTCTTTGGACTGTGGGAAGAAACCGGAGTACCCGGAGAAAACCCACGCAGACACGGGGAGGACACGCAGACTACACACAGAAAGGACCCAGGCTGATCCACCCTGGGATTGAACCCAGGACCTTCCTGCTCTGAGGCAGCAGTGCTACCCACCGAGCCACCGTGCTGCCCTTATGATTTGTACTGGGTATCCCACATTGCTTTTCAAGGGAGCATTTCATCCAATTTAAGGTAAAGCTCTTACAAGGCAAGGTCGCTCCATTAAGATCAAATGACTCAATTCATTTGTCAACATTTTTAAAATTACCCTAAAGGCGATGTCAGATGAGCGCTTCATGCAGTGTGTTCATTTCACTTCAGAGAGTCCCTCAACCTGTCTGTCTTCAACCTCACTGCTGAGCTGCTTTGTTTTATCATCATGCAAGACTGCAGATTAGCTACTGCCCTGTAATTAACCTTAACGTAATTAATTTTTTTGCTATAGAAAATCACCTGGAGCCTGTCTGATATTTGCAATTTGTGATTTTTTTTTTCAGAGTGAATACATGTGTCCCCGTCCTCTCCCTCGTGCCTGGATTGGAGACATACCCACTATTCACTAGCTGGAGTGATTAACCTCCAGTGACTTACCCAGGGGTGACAGGGTTTCATGCAGACTTACTCAACTCTTTCATTTGGAATATTACATGGGAGTACGATCTTGCGACGCGTTCCCAAGGAAGACACAAAGCAAAACTATAGCCGTAATGCTTTTAAGACAGATGCAGTCTGTTTTATCTCTGCCATTTGTAGGAACGTATCCACCATTGTAAATGGACGCCTGAGAGACAGCGTGGACGAATTCAGTGGTGCCTTGGACTGTCCATTTGGTTCTTCAATTTTCTGCTTCACCCATTTTTTTTACCGTCTTGACTTTTGGACCAGTGAACCCTCTGAAACATATGAATGTAACACTGAGAAAAACCAATGTAACCACAGCAACCGGATCTGGGAACAGGATTGAATTGTCACTTTGTGTTTTGCAGATGTATTAGAAGGGAGGAACAGAAGTGACTCTCCCAGACAGTTCTTACATTGTTGGAGTTATTCTTTGCTATTTAACAACATTGTGTATGGAGAACTGTTACTACCCTGAGACCCTGTCTTTAGAGCTGTCTAAACTCAGATTTCCTAACCCTGTCACTTTTCTTGGAATATTGTTTACGGATTTCTCTGCAGACCCCAGCATGAACTTTCGCACTGAATCCGAACCAACACGTGTGCGTCTGTATATAATTACTAATGGGCGTGCATGATGTTCAGACGTTAACTCTGTTTGTGATGACATGTCGTACCGTGGTTTTGGTCGGTTTAAAGGGCAACACCAGTGATGGTAATGTAAAGAAAACATAATGAACTGTTTATTATCGCTTGTAATATCTTTACCAGTGTGTTTTCCAAAAGCGTGTGACATGATGTTACATTTTCTGGACTCTCCTGAAATACCTTCTATGAATTAGATAGCTTTGCAACAAAAAGGGCTAACATTCATATTCTTTGGCTCCCTGGAAAGGTTACTAAATACAAATTTGTAGGTTAGGTTAGGTTTCTTACAAACACCAGAATAAAAAGGATATCAATCCTGGTCTTGTTTGAAATTGGTCCAAAATTATTATTTTTTAAAAATACAAGCGTCATCAGCATCAGCATCAGCATCAACACGTTGACGTTATTGTTGTAGATTCAACAAAAAGATTAAAAATATTAAGTTTGTACATTTAAAACCTTTTTCCAAAACCATGTTAACTGTTAAAAGAATCAACTCTTTGTTGCACCGTTATTCTTCTTAATGCCTTTATGAGTACGATTCTAGGACCGCAAATAGTAAGAATTAAGAAATATCAACTGGTAATAGATGTTTTATATGTTTATAATCAAATATTTGTGATGTTCCTTTTGTTTCTGATGTAAATCCGTTGTTTGCTCGCACCTCTGATATGTTACCCATTGTCTGTTACATTGCTTTCACAGTTTCAACAGGAGCCAAATGTGCCCCAGTTTGTTTAAAACACAAATAACAGATTATTTTCTAAAAAAACATGATAAATCCAAAATAAAACAAAAGGCTAAACTCTAATTACAGAATGAACAGCAGGTGAACAACAGATCTGAGGCTTTAGAAAGCTTTGGTTTTAATCTCTAATATGATGCCCAAATAACCTGGCTGATTCACCACGAGAAAGCAGAAAAGATTGTGTTTGTGTTTTTTGTGGGAGGGCTTTTTTTGTTCTTTTTTTTTTGTTTTTTGCTTTGTTTTTTGTTCGTTTATTTCATGATTGATAATCAAATGTAATTGCCAAAGTACCGGTGATGTTTGCTCACAATTCTGTAACACTGTGTAAATTCAGACAAGCAAAAGCAATGGAAATGAAGAACAAACTGAGAAATATGCAAAAGCTTCAGGCCATTATTACATTAACTATACTATATATTGTTTTGGCAATGCTTGATTTCTCATTTAATTTATGAGAATACAAAAAATACTGAAAAGTTGTATTTACTATTACAAACTGAAAACAACCAAAAGAACAGCTTCTACAGGCTACAATGGCAAGTATTTAGTGGGAATTAAACTTATATATCAGTAATGGTCATGCTGATTTTTACTTATTTTCTATTCTAATTTATTCATTATTTTATTTATTTACACTATTACCTTATATGATCATTTTATTTCAGTTTGAATATACTTTCATAAAAGTACACTATATCTAATTTATTATCGACATTTTACATTATATAAAATTATATTATCATTTCAATTGTTACTTTTTGTACATGTTATCCCTGTTAATACTTCTTTAGGTTCTGTTTGTTTTCAATATTACTGTAAACGTATTAGATTTGTTTAATTCTAACATATCATTTAAGACTAGGGAGGTCAAAGGAGTGCCTTTTTGGGTCTTGGTCCTAACTTGTTTTTTTCCTAATAAGGTATGAGTGTGTATACTAAGGTACACTAAGGTATAGTGTGTATAGTTTTTCCTTGCCACTGTTGCCCTAAACTTTCTGAATTGGGCTTGAGCTTAGATAATAGAAGATAATAGGGAATTGTAAAACTGCTTTGAGACATTGCTCCATTTAAAGAAGTACTGCAGAAGTAAAGCTGACAATCTGGCAATTTCATTGGGATGCCAAGTTCACCCTTCAACAGTCTTTGGAAGGGTAGCAGCCAAGAAACAACTTTATGGAACAGGACAACAGGGTGAAAAGGCTATGATATGCTAAAGCTCACAAAGATTGGAATAAATATCAGTGGAAAACAGTATTGGAGTTATGATAAAGTTTGAAATATGTGGATCCAATCATTAGCATTTGTTAAGGAAAACAGCACATCTAATAGTGGCCTAAGACTTTTGCACAGTACTAAAACTAGTCAGACCCAGACAAAAACTAGTTATGTCTACAAATAGTAGGATATTAAAGTGTGGTGCAGAGAGGCTGACTGACACAGGGAAAGGAGCATGTTCCTCCATTCATGCTCATTCCCTTCTAAATAAAGTCTGCCATCCACCAGTGAAAAGAATTATTAAGGGAGGCCATTAAAAGACTGTAGAATTGGACATATATTTGCAGTTGTTTTGTAACAGTAATTGCTAGTAATAAAACTCTGAGATTAGGATGGCACTACTAAAAATTCTAGTCACTGTAGTGATTACATCAGAGGTTTGTGGTCGTAATAAAATGAGTTTTCAGGTCGAAGAAATTCAGATCACTAGTGTTGCCCTTTAAAGGTTTACTTTACACTGTATAATGTGTTGATGTGTATGTACAGAGAGGTAGGAGTATGTGTGTGTGTGTGTGTGTGTGTGTGTGTGTGTGTGTGTGTGTGTGTGTGTGTGTGTGTATGCGCGCGTTTTGCCTACATTAAAATTTCCCTTACTCAGTCTTAATTTGTCAATATCCTGTCCAAAATCCTTAAAGACCACTTATTTCTGTTGCTCATAATTTATTAATCGTACTTTGAAATGAAGTTTGAAAGATCACAGTGTGTTTTGTTTTCTAATGAGAATACTGTCCAGATCAATGGTTCAAAATATCCATTTATCAACTGGAAATGAGTATTGACCAGCACTAATGAATTTCTACTGAGAAATTACCAGAATACAGAAAAGAAAAACAAGGCAGCTGTAGGATTAAATGCGTTATGGATCAGTTCCCATGAGGATCAGCTCCTGCTGCTGCTGTTGTCGATAAAAATACGTTTAACATCTCATTAATGAATCATTAATAGTCTCCTTGGTATGTGCACTAAGTTTATATTCAGAGCAGTAAACTGAAGCTTTGGGCCAATTTTGACCAGACAGCATTGTAAAGAATTTTGCCTGCTTGTGATTTTATGAGATTCCATTTTAGATAAACCTACAGTTCATATTTCTCTTACTACACACCTGTAAGTGTACTTGCAAGCAGTGGGAAAGTAGGCCAGAACGGTCTGGAACTGCATACCGCTACAAGATTCAGTGTCAGAGAAAAGCACCGAAGGAACACGCCAATAAACAAAAAGAATAAAAGAAGTCTTTGCAGAGTAAGAAGAGATGCAGAGATGTATGAAACCACACAGAACGCACAAAGTACAGAAAAGTTAGTCCTACTTCGAGCACTATTTAGAAAATATAGAATATATACAAAATTTAGAAAACATTTCATTTGACAACCACTGAATATTATTGTAACAATTGCTGAATATAAATATTAATAAATCTTTTGGCCCAAGTTAAAACATTTCACACCTAACATTAATAAACCACTTAGAGCGGAGGTCATTTGAGATAGAGCCATTAGTCTCTGCATCCCATAAAAAAGTAAACTGTCTAGTAATTGGTTTGTAAAAGAGAATTAAAATGGCTTTTTAACATGAAGATTATTTTTTTTTGATTGATTCTGTGAATAAACACTTATTTCCAGATTGGGCCTTTATCACCTTTAAACACTTCAAAGCTTTAAGTAGGTAAATCCAGCAGCAACAATAGCATGTAAAACAACACGATAAACCTTTTTTTATTTAACCAGATGTTTACATCATAGTATCCAGAAATAAAATTAAAGTCAGATTTCTATTTGCTAATATAAATCTATTAATTGTTAAGACCTTTGTCATTTAAAGCGAGCAGACGTTGATTGGATGGTCGTTAAACCATCCTGCGCTTACCTGTACATGTATTGTTTTCCTTAATATTCAGCCACTGAAGCGCATCAGCTGGTCTGGTCCCAGACAGATAAAGTCCCTTGCCACTCTCACCCCTGGCTGCCCAATTTGAGGTCTAGACTTACTTCTTAAACTGCTGTTAGAAGAAATTGTTTTCATTTGAATTCATTTTGTTTAATACAAGCGACTATGAGGGCAGATATTTTGTGGCAAGGTGATGAAAATTTTAATCTGTGAATCAAAACGGTTCTTTGTTTGTATATTGACAGTCAAAAGGGGAACAGCGGCGCCGTATGCACGATGGAAAATGAGAATGATATGAGGTTTGATAAATAAATTATTGTATTCCTGTTTACAAAGCTTTGTCAAAAACTGTTGAAATGACTACATCCAAGAGATACTAACGCACTTATTTATGCATGACAGCTAGTGGGGGAAATATATATATATATAAAAAAGTTATCATACTGTTACTTTCACACATCACTTGGATGACAGGAATATTACACCCTCCGGATGTTAGTGAGCAGCAAAGAGAAGAGATAATATCTTACTCATATCTGATAAAGCTCTAATAGTGCCACAAATACAGCATGTAACTCACTGCAGGATTGGCGGATGATATGCAGCAGATTTTGGTGTGGTACGTAAAATTTGAAGCACACACACTTAGTGACTTTAATGCTCAGGGTGCATTGGTAGCTGGTCCGTTTCGGTCACAAGGTGTTGACTTGATGAAAAAAGGGATAACGGAGCTTAGACTGGATTGACCTAAAATGTTCATCAAAGAAAGATTGGAAGGCATTTGCATATTTCTCCCTCTACAGTGCATAATATCAATAAACTATTCAAGGAACTGGGAGGAAAATCAGCGCGTAAAGACCAAGGACATGGCCTAAGCAGAAGATCTGTGTTGTTTGAGTTCTCGTATGACAGTGCATCAAGAACTGATATTCAACAATAGCCGATAGAATCACATTATCAAGGGATTACTTCATCAAACCTTTGTCAATCATTACAGTAAGGAGTTACATTCACAAATACCACTTAAAACTTTACAGTGCAAATGGGAAGAGTCATATCAACCATGTTCAAAAATGAGGTTGACTTTTCTGGGCTCGTGGCATCTGGAATGGACCATAACATATTGGAAATATCTATTGTGGTCAGATGAATCAGTATTCCAGATATTTTTTTTTTTTAAAGGATGCCCTGACCAAGGACAAAATGGACCATCCTAAAACAACTTATCAGAAACAAGTCCAAAGGCCAGTCATGGTATGGGGTTGTGTCAGTGCCCTTGGTGATGGTCATTTTCAGTTAAATGATGGCAGCATTAGGCAGAAAAGTACATTGAGATTTTAAAGCAACATATCCTGTCTTCAAGAATTCTTCATCTTTTCCAGGGACATCCATGTATTTTTCAAAAGACAAACATAGTGCACACAAGGCATAGAAAGGATATGGCCTGAGGATGTGGCCTGCCTGCAGTCCTGACCTCAAAAGAAAATGTGTGGCGAATTTAGAAAGGAAAAATCTAACAACAATGACCCCGTACTGACCCGTAGCACACCTTAAAATGTGTTTACAGAAAGAATGGAACTAAATAAGACCTGAAGCACTAAATCATTTGGTACCATCTGTGCCAAAATGCGTTGTAAGTCTGGTGACAAGGAATGGCAACATTACATAGTAATGTAAAAGTGAATGGTTTAACATCTTAACTTTTTTTTATTTGTTACGGGACTGAAAACCAGGAAAAAAAACATGAAAGCAGAGATTCATACTGTCTGCAATGAAATAAAAGTCAATTACGGTTAATCGGATCACATCGGGATGCGATGGTTTTGGTCCTAATAACCGGCTGGTCAGATTAAATGAACATGCCTTATGTTACAAGACGGGATGTGCTATGTAACATATTAAATGTTTATTAAACCTTTATTGTGCGATTTACACGTATAGCGAACGTACAAACAAAAAAATGAGGGATATTTCATTATGGGATATGTCATTTTGAAGTATCCCCTAATTCTTGTGAGCAGTATACTGTATATCATCATTGGGGCTGATAAACAATCACTGTGTCTGACTACATGTCATGTCCCCTGAATCAGAATGACCTTCTGTGTTGACTTTACATGTTGGCAAAATTGCATGAGTTGTGCATCATCCTCTTGCAATGTCAGGATGATTGATGCATTGGGGAAGACTGAATTAGATTCTGACCTCATCAATACAGCAGTGTGTTTTGTACTCTACCACATACATTTCAGTCTCATGAAGCTATTGATTTAGGTGCAACACAGAGCAACACAACACACTACTTTGCTCAGCTTTCATTTAAATGCAAACTCTTACTTCTTTCCTAATTTTGTCTTCACTTGTACTGGTTCACAGTGGGGTCTGGAACCCAGACTGACTCTGGAGTACACTCTGGAGAGGGCACCACTCAACTGCAGGGCACAACAGGGAGGGGAGGGCAGCTCCCTACAAGATTTTAACAATATGAATAGAAAAATGTGTAGTGCGTAAAAAGCAGCCTCGATCTAATCTTAATTGCCATTTTCTATCCTAAACCATCTGTTTTGAAATTTCTATTATATATATATATATATATATATATATACAGTCGAATCCAGTTACTGGGACCACATTGGGACGTGATCAATTTGGTCCTAATAACCGGCTGGCCCTATGTGACAAGACGGGATGTGCTATAATTTATGTAACATGTTAAATGTTTATTAAACCTTTATTGTGCGATTTAAACTTAAAGCGAACGTACAAACAAGAACTACTGTTGCTCACAAACTTTGTTCATTGAAAAAAAAAATTGCAACCAAGTTTTCAAAACAATCTACAACACAATGTATAGGTACTCAGCATCCGAAGCATAATACTGTAAAAAACAAGCTCTTACTAAATTCCAGTCAACGTTTGAAGAACTTATCCAGTGTGATCTGCTATGTTTTCTTAACGGACTGAACCTAAACAGTGGTGGGCGCTGGTTTTGCTCTTGTCAACACAACTTTTCGGATTTCTTGATCTTTGATAAAAGCATAAATTCTCCTGGGGATCCCATAAATCGCTGACCCGTTTTGCAGTGGCTAAGTGGCGACTATACAAGTATATAATAGGATTTATCTCGGTACTGTAGGATTTGGTCCGAATAAGCGACTGGTCCTATTAAACGTGGTTCAATTAACCAGATTCAACTATATATATGTGTGTGTGTGTGTGTGTGTGTGTGTGTGTGTGTACAGTATATATATATAATATTTATTATAGTGTGAATGAAAGCTCTATGGCTTTCATCCTACAACAGAATTACTCTCTGCTCAAACCTTCTCAACAAAGATCTACAGACTACTGCTGCTCTTCTTTGAGCTGGGGATTTAAAGCTCCAGACCTAAAGGCTATGTTGATGTGCACTGTGTTGTGAATTTGTGTTTCAGAATGATCAAATCATACAGTATGTACGACAAGATACAAAGTACACTCAATATTGTATTAATTCTGCATGAAAAATATACACCTTGTTTCTTCTAATGTTTGTTTGCTTTTTTGTGATGTGCTGGTATGAATGGATGAGGCACCACAGCCCTGCTGGAGTTTTTAAACACTTACTTAAAATAGTCAAACAATCAAAAAACTTCCAGCCTCTAGCATCCTGTAAGCAATGTCCAGTGAGTACTTTACATCTACAATATGGAGCAATAAGGTAAATGTGTCTAATAAATTGAACACAGTGCTCAAAAACTCCAGCAGCACTGCTGTGTCTGATCCATTCACAGCAGAAAAACACACACAAACATACCACCATGTCAGAGAATAATGCACCACTCAAATGGTACCTGATCTGTGCTGATCCTGTGAGGGTCCTGACCATAAAGAACCAAGTAAAGAGGCAAACAAAGTATGTAGAAAAGCAGATGGACTACAGTAAAATGGTAATCTAATTGTAGAACTACAAAGCAGGCGTGCTTAGTGTTCTCTGAGTGTATATTGTAATACTGTCTTAAATCTGGCGTAATACTAATAGAAAATCACAACAGTAAAAGAATACAATGTGTGTCAGCTTTATCCATGTTAGAAATCACTGAATACTCTTAAATCTATTGCTAGTGGTTTTATTTTTTGCTTTATCTTGACATTTTTAGACGCATTTTAATCATAAATGTGTCTTTGTGATGTGTTTGTGTGACCTCCATACTAATACCCATGTTTTGAAAATAATTTTGTCTACAAACCTTTGTCTGTATTGTGTATCAGTGAACTACTGATACAATCTTACATGATACACTCCAAGAAGGGGATTAAGAATATTGCTCAAAGACCTTAAGACTTTGGAACTTGAACCTTACAGATCAATAATTCAGTACCTTAACTGCTGAGCCACAACTGTCCCTTAAATGTCACTTTATTGTTTTGGGTCCTGTGGATTCATCCAAAGAAAGTAGTCTAGCTACATCCTTGTAACATAATTATTGCTTTGCCCTATTATGTTGTGTGGTTAAGGTTGGATTTGATGCATATGTTAACAATCTTGTACAGGTTGGATCAAACCATGTAGCAACCATAGCATAAAATGTTTAATTTTTCAGTTGGAAACATTGACGCAAAACTGTAAAAAAAGGAATAGAAAACAGTTTTCATATGTAGTCTTCCAGACTTGCATTTAATGATACATTGATTTTACACAGATTTGCTTCAAATGATTCCTTTATTCCTTTTACAAAGTAGTTGCAGCAGTGAAAATAGAAAACTGTATGGAAATACAACTATACTGCTCAAAAAATGAGGGAATACTACAAAATAAAATCTCCCATAATTAAAGATTTCCTTGTGAGCAGTGTAGTTTACACAGGTAACACAATGATATGCCATAATTATATAGACAGCAAACAAATTTCTCTTTACAATAAAAGAGAATAATGTTTGTCTAGCCCACTTGTGAATCTCATTGTACATACAAAAGAGACAAACATGCCATGGTATCAGCAACATTGCCGTGCACAATACGTGCAGAGCAAGTGTGTAAAACTACCAAGGACAAAGGATCAAGTCAAGTATTATGGTTCAAAATAGTTGCTTACTAGCAGAGATGACAGAAAAATACTAGCAGAAATATTGATAATATGAAAAAATACTGAAGTAGAGATTAAAGCATGGCTTAGAATTTTTTGTACTAATATGGATAGTACATACAACCACATGTACACTGCTCACATAAATTGGGGGATATTTCATTACAATCATTTATTAGTATTATATCATTCATAATTATGTGAGTAGTATAATTAAAGGGAAAAAGTAATAGTGTTAAAAAAAACTTTAAAACTCATTACATTATTACATAAAATGATCTGCAAAAATTCCACAAATAACGTTAAGATCTTTAGCGAAAATCTGAATAAAAACATTTTTAGACACGAAGAACTAAAATATACTAAATACTTTGGATTTTTTTTTAAATAAATGCTTACAAATCGCACATAATTAGACATTGATATATTCAGTAATGCTGAAACTCATTTTGATGATGAGTCATTTAAATGAAATTTAATCCAAACTGTCACGGCTTTTTAGGCGAAGAAATTGCAGCTTCACTATTTTACTGCACATTTTATCTTATAAACACACCACCACATACAGAACTTAATTCAAATATTCATGCAGAACTTATAATTTTTATGTAAATATATATATATATATATATATATATCTTATATGATCTACCTTTTATATTAATCAAAATATTTAATTTACTATCTCAGGTAGATAAAAATATTTTGGCGAGTGGAATGCATTATGCTAATCATTATAAAGGATTAGAAAGACTACATAGTTTCATGCTTTCAGTGTCGTGCACCAGTCGACCCACTGCACACAAACAAACACTTCAGTTGTTTCTCCCAAATTTTTGGAGTCATCTGAGTATCTGTGATCTCTTATATATGTAACTTGTAAATGTGTTCCTTCAAGACTCTTGACATTAAAAGAGGTGCAAAACCACGGCGCATTCGGCGGAACCTTCACTATTGTGTTGTTGTTGGTGTGTGTGTGTGTGTGTGTGTGTGTGTGTGTGTGTGCACCTTTATGCCAGTTTCAATGCATCAAGCATTAATCTTGGAGTCTGAATTGTGCATCTTAGGAGCCTAAATAAAAAAGGATAATCAGATAGATAAAATAGATAAATACATAGATTTAAAAAGCCAATGTAAATGAGCTTGTTTTGAAAATACAAAGTATTAAGTTCAGAACTAATCAAGTAGGGTTACATAAAAATACAGTAATAGAGTACTTGTACTTCATTACTTATAACCTCTGTTGGCTGGTCTGTACTGGTGTAAATTTAAATCTAGATACCTTTGACCAAAATCATTAACCTTCTACCGCTCACTAACTCTCTACTATTAAAGGTGCTGAATAAAGAAAGACTGCATGGTAACGGGGTAATAATTGGTTTACTTTCTTCCTTGTTTATAGTGTTTAGAATTCATAAAGCAGTTTAGTTTCCTTAAAAAACATTACCGGTACTTAAAAAGCTGGTATTCTTTTCTCTTGGCAGTTGCTCCCCATTCTTGTGTGCCAATTTCTGGGTGGTGTCTTCAAAATTCATGGTTTCATTAGTGAGCAATTGTTCAATACATATATTTTTCACAGCAAAGATCTACCCAGTTAATAATAATAATAATAATAATTATAACAATAATAACAATAATAATAATAATAATAATAATAATAATAATTATTATTATTATTATTATTATTATATGTTAACCTATGGTTTCAACCTAACTTTAAATGACTTCTCTGTAGTAATACCTCCCCCATCTTTGTGGACACTTGCCATAGAAATAACAATAATTGTGGCCAACCTTAATCCCTCAGTAACCCAAAGCTAATATTCTGATTCATTATATGTTTTCAAAAGGCATGGTGTGGCATGAGGACCAGCAAAACGTCCCACGAGGTAAAAATGTTGGATCTTTTACAATGTAATATAAATGACCAAACCAAACACACACAAAAAAAAACAGGTTGGATCATTGTACTAATCATCTATGCTGTATCTATGTTCTAGATTTTTCTTTACTTATATCTAACAAATTCCAACATTTCATATGTAGTGAAATGACAAGTAGAAATGAATGTAGTAGAGTAAAAAGTATATATTCTTATATAAAATAAAAACTAAAGTGAAAATAAACATAACTCTAAAATAGTATTAGTATAATATTTTGGTAACTAAATGTTACCGTTGGATTTTTAAAGATATTTTAGTGATGCTGCCTTTCAGAGTCTTGCATAGCTCAGTCTGGCATGATTTCATTCTCTTCTTTCTGAAGAGCTTGTCACAGTCCAGCCTTGAACATTTGGCACTTAATCAGCTGCAGACTGGAGAGTGTTTGAAAAGAAACTATTCATCACATTAATGGGAATTTATCGATTGTGGTGCAACTTGCTTCTAAAATAGTAATGTAGCAAATTGAGAAATCACAGATTGGAAAAGTGATAAGGGGATTCAATGATTCAGTGATGAGCCTGTTCTGAGTTGTTTGATCCAATCATCTGTGCAAAAGGGCAGTTTGCAATTCAGTTCATTTCATTATGGGCTAAACAACTATGATTCTATTGCTCTCTCTCTCACACACACACGCACGGACGTACAAAATAATCCTATAATCCTTTACTGGACATATCCTTTAAAGTTTTCTGCTATTGGAACAAATCAACATCTTTATCCACGTAATTCATGGACCACAGTTGTGGTTTCTTCTGCTCACTTTATCTCACAGATTTTTTAAAATAAGGTTCGGCTCTGGATATTGGGATGGTTGTAGTGTTTCTGTGATCTATCAGCCTTCTTTATGAAGGTCTAGAGGGCTGCTTTGATCTCTGGCCCTGTAAGATTACACAATTCCTCAATTGAGCTATTACTGAACAGCTTCCACATCACACCCAGATAGCAAATGAGTGATGGGCCCACAACGACCCATACTTACTTGTTTTAAAGTTTGTAGGTCCAACACTTGGGAATAGATTTGAGATTTTTAAAAATAATTTTATAATGTGTATACTGGAACACACTGTAAAATGGAAAATGTCATGGTCATGTCTAAATTAGTTCAAATATTTACAGTCCAAGCCGTGCCTACTGGCTAAGTCAGATGTGTTTGAGGTAGGGGAGGTCAAACAGAGAATCACTCTCCAGCATTTAAACACTGACCCTTTGCCAGCCCTGTGAAGGCTACACCTATGCTTGGAAATAAAAGCAGGGATTAAACATGAAAGAGAGAACGAGAGAATAAACCTGATGAATAGAATAAATAAGCAGAAACAGCCATATGGACGAGAAAGACATTTCTGTTTCTTGATACTTGTATGCTGTAGCCATGATCACCACATATTTGATCAAATACAACATGGAATAATGTATAGCCTAAAATTATTATGATGATTTAAAACATCTTAGTCAAACTAAGGCAATGTAAACTTTAAAAACTTTAACTTACTCACAATGACCACATAAAGTCACCTGAATATAGGAACAACTTCCCAGTCTATCCAGTTTTATTATTAAATGTGAAAACATAATATTAACATTTTAGTCTGCCCTAATAAAAAAAAGCACAACTTAAATAAACTATATTAACCAAGAAAAGAAAGCGGGTGAACAAGCACACTTAAGATAAAACTATTTTGATACATATTAAACAAGATGAGCAGTTCCTTAAAAGGAAGAAATATAAAAAACGGGCATATTTACATCTTAAAGTTTTATGGGTCCTATAAATATCATTGTAGTTCAGAAACCTATACTGAAGACTGTTTAACCCAGAATTGTCTTCTGGAAGAACCAACTAACGGATTGCATTTCTGCAATTGCATTTCGGAAAGCATTTCTGCATAAGTTTAGGTGTACATTAATTAAATGTACCATTAACTGTT
Source organism: Parotocinclus spilosoma (assembly GCA_033117975.1). Classification (NCBI taxonomy): domain Eukaryota; kingdom Metazoa; phylum Chordata; class Actinopteri; order Siluriformes; family Loricariidae; genus Parotocinclus; species Parotocinclus spilosoma. The sequence continues at coordinate 6,912 of JAVSBV010090559.1, read as the reverse complement.
GATTTACTCTTTTGGTACTTCTTCAAGATTGTAGATGACTGAGGGAGTTTGGCAGACGTTTTTATATGTTTCCATATGTTCAGAACTGTATATTAATGTGCCCAGTAACTCTGGTTTTAAATAGTTTGTCACTTTCAGATTTAAAATGATAAACAGTAACCAAATTGGAACCCAATAATGATTTACAGGAAGAAGTCAGAGCCAATAAAATTTTCAGCTTATAATGATATGTCTAGTTTACACATAGCATGTGGAAAGAAGATACAAGTGTTAGGCGCTTCGGTGTCCTTTTCCACTCAATACAGCAGCAACTCGGTCTTTGTGTCAGAGGGACACTGTCCAGTGCTCTTGCGCTCTATTGAGTCAGACTCTAGTCGTGGCTGGATCGAGGTGTGCCCCCACTAGAGTAACCACCGGGTAAAGACGCACTCTCTAAGACGTATCCCGGTTTTGGTTTTTTAGTTTTGCATGCACTTTCGAGCTCACTTTCGCTCCCTGCCGTTTGGATTACCTCCGTGCCTCAAACCATTAGTGACGTCCCCAAAACTGTGCTTTCTGCAGCTCTGCCCCGACTGACGCTTTGGCATCCTCTTGCGACTAGGTTGAGCGTTGCTCCCTTGGCTTGCCAACTTATACTTTTGGTTTTGTTTTGTTAGGAGTCTTTACGCTCCGCTCTTATACCCCCTTTTGGTTGTTTTTCATTATTTCCCCATTCTTATTATACGTCGTGGGATACACCTATCCCGCATACCTTGGTCCAAATAAAACACCACCCGCTATCGTAACAAGTGCCAGTTTTTTTTTTCCTATTTTGCATGAAGTAATGGACAACAGCAAATGTTTAAAAGAGGACCTGAATGGCAGATAACATACTGATAGTTCATAGCAGTTTTGGCCACTTATAACTGTGTAAACTACGACAGTATATATTAAATTTTATTATTACCTTTAATTATTTACCTTTAAAACTAATTATTTCATTAAACTAGCAAAGGCATCAGTTACAGTAGCATACACAACTTTAATGCAATTAATAAAAATACTTAGCGTTTATTTGCCCTTCATTTCTCATCCATGGCAGAGTAAAGCCAAAATAAGTGGAAAATCTATTAGTGCTTAACATGCTTATATTTATATTTAAGCACAGTTTTGCCCCTAAAAATGATTGACATGCAGAATGGTGTAGCAGTGCTCTTATAAGTGTGGCCCAGTAGAACAAGTAGTCTAGAAATGGACCTGGGTTATAATATGGCTTTGTGGTCAGTATCTTTATTTCACCCTAAAATATGAAAACTAAATCTGTGATAAAATATATGAACAGGTATTACGTTCTGTGAAACAGATTGTTGAGCAAATAGACGTTGACCAGACATTACCCTAGTTACATAATCTTTTTATGTAACTGTAATGGGTCTTTTCACAAAATAAACTGTGCAAATTATATGTAAATATACAAAAATTAGGGGATATTTCAAAATGGATATGAAGTGATTAAAAAAAAAGAAGCATTTGATTTTATTTTCTTAAACATCAGAAAAAAAAATGTCTGAGAAATTTTTTGATTATGCAAATGAGATGCAAATTTAGTTATGGTGATTGAGCAGTAAGTGATATATTTATGGGGGTGAGCAGAAGCATGTCAAACTGGAGAAGAGTTCCACACATTGACTGTTCAGTAGGGTGTATGATCATTGGGGCAAAAAGTGTTGCAAAAGTGTACCAGTAGTGTGACTGTGGATTGGTGCCTAAGTTCCCCCCTGCTCCCTGTGCTACCAGTTTGGCCCCCATTGATCTCCCCATTGAATAAAGTACCATCTTTACTAATGGAGAAATTACTTAACTGCAATGTGGATTCATAAGATAATTATACCTAATAATATACAGTGTGCCCTTGCGCCCAGAGTTGCCGGGTGAGCACCGGCTGGCCCGCGGCCCCAAGTGGAATAAGAGGAAAAGATAATGAATGAATGAATATACAGTGTATTTTAAGATTTTAATATATGTGTGTGTGTGTGTGTTAAGAAATTTGGGGATCTGACAGTGAAGCAGCTAGAGAGGATGCGATCCAGACATAGGATCCAAGTTTTGCAGGCCCATGAGGACACGACAAAGGAAAACACAGTGAGTCACACAAACAGTTGCGAATAGAAAATAAAACTGTTTTGTTAAATGCTTTGCTGTGTGTGGGTAGGACTCATATAAAGTAAAATGAAGATTGAAGTCTTTAACAGTATTATACAAAAGTCTTAGGCCACCATTAGATTCGATACAGCATTGTTTGTGTAATGAATGTAATTATTTAATACAAAAAAAAAAAAAAACCAGAAAATCCAGGAAATATATATGCAGTATTTAAGAACTAGCATAAATCATAATAACCTCTACAGTAGGCAACAGTGTCTAGTTCTTACCTAAGCAATAGCAGCATCTGACAGCTTCATCTGGATGCCACGTTGACCCTTCTACAGTCTGAAGAAGCTTGATCAGAAATGGTCTTTTTGGAAGGATAGTGGCCAAGAAACCTTTTTTGGAAAAGGAAGACAGGGTGAATAGTGAAGATATGCTAAAAGCTCACAACGATTGGAATGAAGCTCAATGGAAACGAGTGTTATGGGGTGAAAAATTAAAGTTTGAAATTTTTGGGTAAAGCCATGGAGAGTATATAATATATGGTCATTATACCATTGCTAACAATAAATAGCAGTGTCGGTTTTGTATATGTATGTGTATGTATATGTGTGTGTATGCGTGTGGGTGCATGTGTGTGTGCATGAAGTTGGGACATTGTGTAAGGCAAAAATAAAAACAGAATGCAGTGATTTGCAAATCTTTTTAAATCCAAGATATTTAATGTTCAAACGGATGTAAGTTTTTGCAAAAATTCAGTCATTCCAAAAAATTTGGGAGAGGGGCATGTTTACCACTGTATTACATCACCTTTCTTTTTAACAACACTCAATAAGAGTTTGGGAACTGAGGACAATAATTGTTGAAGCTTTGTAGGTGGAATTCTTTCGCATTTTTGCTTGATATACAAATTTAAATTGTTGCTCAACAATCCGGGGTCTCCGTTGTCGTATTTTGCGCTTCATAATGCGCCACACATTTACAATGGGTACATCTCCATACAGTCCTTTTCCTCTTTGGCCCGGAGGACACGACGTGGAAATGTGGACTCGTTAGACTACAGGACATCAGTCCATCTCACTTGAGCTTGGGCCCAGAGAAGCCTGCAGCATTTCTGAGTGTTATTGATATATGGCTTTCGCTTTGCAACTTGTAGATGGAGTGATGAACTGTATTCACTAACAATGGTTTTCTGAAGTGTTCCTGAGTCCATGTGGTAATATCCACAATGAGAAACATTGTTCTTAAACTGTTGAACTATTTGCTTATGCAGTTGTTCACAAAGGGGTGAACTTCGTCCCATCCTTGCTTGTGAACGACTGAGCCTTTTTTGGATGCTCCCTTTATATCCTTTATACACTCACCTGTTTTCAGTTAACATGTTCACCTGTGAAATGTTCTAAACAGCTTTCCCAGTCTTTTGTTACCCCTGTCCTAACTTTTTTGGAATGTATTGCAGGCATCAAATTCAAAACAAGTGAATATTTGCTAAAACAATAAAGTTTACCCATTTGAACAATAAATATCTTGTATTTGTAGTGTATTCAATTGAATATCGGTTGAAAAGGATTTACAAATCATCGTATTGTTTTTATTTATGTCTTCACACAACGTCACAACTTAATTGAAATTTGGGTTGTGAAATAAGTATTTTATACAATAGGAAAACGGAGCTTAATATTTGGTACAGAAACCTTTGTTAGCAATTGCAGAATTTAGATGTTTACTGCAGATTTTGACCAAGTTTACACACACTACAGCAGGGATTTTGGCCTCCATACAGATCTTCTCCAGATCTTTCAGGTTTTGGGGCTGTCGATGAGCAACACTGTTTGTCAGATCCTTCCAACGATTTTCTATTGGGTTCGCGTCTGGATACTGGTTAGGCAACTCCAGGACCTTGAAATGCTTCTTACTGAGCTACTCTTTAGTTGCCCTGGCTGTGTGTTTTGGGTCATTGTCATGCTGGAAAAACGAGTCAGAACCCATCTTCAATGCTCTTACTGAGGAAAGGTCAAAATCTCACGATAAATGACCCCAGCCATCCTTCCTTCAATACGGTGCAGTCGCCCTGTCCCATTTGCAGAAAAGCGCGATGATGTTTCCACCCCTATGCTTCACGGTTGGCTAAATCCCTAAGCTGGTCCTGGCTGTCTTCAGATCATTGACCAATGTAGTTCTGGGCTGATTCCTGACCTTTCTCAAAATCATCCTTATCCTATGAGGTGGGATCTTGCATGAAGCCCCAGACTGAGGAAGATTGACAGTCATCTTGTGTTTCTTCCATTTTCTAATAATTGTACCAACAGTTGTTGCCTACTCACCAAGGTGCTTGCCTATTGTCTTGTAGCCCATCCCAGCATTGTGTAGGTCTACAATTTTGTCCCTAGTGTTTTTAGACAGCTTGTTGGTCTTGTGGAGAGGTTGGAGTGTGATTAATTGAGTGTGTGGACAGGTATCATTTTTATAGGTAACAAATTAAAACAGGTGCAATTAATACAGGTAATGAGTGCAGAATAGGAGGCTTTTTTGGGAAGAAAAACAGGTCTGTGAGAGACAGAATTTTTGCTGGTTGGTAGATGATCAAATACTTAATGCAATAAACTGAAAAAAAATGATTTTTTTAATCATACAATGTGATTTTCTGTACTTTTTACATTTTGTCTCTCACAGTTGAAGTGTACCTTTTTTAAAAAAATATTAATTATATATATTAATTGCATGTCATTTCCATAGTCAAACAGCTTTTATTTTTGCTTTTCTGATGATCTTGTTTAATAAAATAAAATCAAAACCTTTTAATTGCTTCATATTCATTTTTAAATATTCCCCATTTTTTTGTAAGCAGTGTAGTTAAAAGCATTACGGTCTGTTTAAGTTTTTAATTAACAATCCGTTTTATTGTCATTTACATGTGTGTCTAATGTTTGGTTCATCTTTCTGTAGCTGCGACTTGTCTCTGCTGAAGTTTCTATCGCTCAAGATGATCTGTCTGATCTTTACGACCTCTTTAAGGTTTGTTTAAATATAAATTATATATCATAAATTATAACGATAAACTTGAAGTAATGCATACTCTCATCAGCCACTTTTGTGAGCAAACCTGTACACTCAGTCAGTTATGCAAGTTAAACCTAATTAAAATCTAATGTGTCATGGTAGTTTGCTCTACCAAGAATGTAAGTCTCTCATTGGAAATTAGGATAGAAATTGTAAAACAAATTCTCCTAATCTAAATTTTAATTTTTTTTGCCAAAAAACTTAATGAATCAGTCCAGCTTGATTATACACCTTCTAACAAAGCACAAGCAATTACTAGTCTGCTGTCTACAGTGTACTTTGATGTTCTCCCCAGACCCCGAATGTCGAGTATTTGTGATGGAGCAGAAGACAAATGATGACATCTCTATGAATTTCTAACTAATGTTTTCAGAACCTTGAATCCATGGCACAAAAATCAGGCTGTTCTAAAAGAAACAGAAGGAAACTCGGGTGTTGTGTATACACAGATCAGCCAAAAGCTTAAAACCACTTAATCCATAATGGTGTTTATGTATATGTTACAAAACAAATTAACATTAATCTACATGAATACCTTAACCCAGTCATCCTTACCGTAATAATGTGCCCCTTCAATCAGATCCTTAATCCGAAATGTTTTGCTCACATCCAGCAGATCAACTATGAGACCCTCAGTGCCATCTCATATATTTCCAGAGCATGCTATGTAGTTGGAACAGAATAATCAACTTTATTTGTTATGCAGCCTATTTGTGGTTTCAGTATTTTTTCTGATTAGAATGCATTCAAGTATTGCTGTTTCTCCTACTTTAAGCATTTAATTCATATGTAATCGGTGGGTTCTGTTTGTGTGTGTGTGTATGTGTATGTGTGTGTGTGTGTGTGTGTGTGTTTTTGGATTTTTTTTTAGACTGAGCATTTAATTAACTTGTACTGGGGAGAGGAAGTGTGCTGTTCCCCTCTTGACCAATGCGAAGTAAGCAGAGCCGAGTTTAAGAGTTTGTACCAGCTGCTGATGCCCTGGCAGTGTGGAACACATACAGACACGCTGGCACACAGAACCTTTAACTTGCTAGACCAAGATGGGCAGAACTGCATCACCTTTAGCCAGTTTGCCCACTGGATCGGTGAGTATACCATGTAGTAATTTTACATGAATATCCAGCCAAAAATCTTTAGTCAGAATTATGATACTGTATATTAGTTATGTTATTATTGTATTATTATTATAATTACTGTATTATATAATATTATTTATTATAGAATATAAGAATATATTATTAGCATAATTATATTACTATGTTATTATTAAGGAGTGCTGTTACATTATATTACATTCTGTGAAACTTGACGCCGATTGGACATTGTCAGTCTCATAATGTAATGTAAATATAAAGGGTATTTTCACAAGAAGACTGTGTGCAATAAAATGAAGATAAAGCTGAAAACTCGAGTGAAAATCTAAACTGTTACACACTTGCTAAACCTTTGGTAATTTGTGGAAATTCACAACAATTATAAAAAATACATACTTTTACAACTAGGTTGTAGGTTAAAACAGTAGCACTTAAGAGGATGGAATGATGGGCCTGATACTTCTGTTTGATAAAAGTAAAAAATACATTAATACTATTACGAACAATACAGAAGATCAGCCAGAAACAGAAACTCATGATGGCTCAGTGAGGAGCACTGTGTGTGTGTGTGTGTGTGTGTGTGTGTGTGTGTGTGTGTGTGTGTGTGTGTGTGTGTGTGTGTGTGTGT
>JAVSBV010090237.1:0-22922 GCA_033117975.1 Parotocinclus spilosoma | reverse complement strand
TCAATTAATCGAAAGTCGATCGATAAGATCAATCAACTAATGATTAATGAATTAATCGATAATTTGCATCCCTAGTTTCTACATCTTAATTTGCATAGACCTATCTGCATAGACCTTTCTGCATTTACCTATAACATGTTATGTAAAGTCTCTTGTTCCTCAGTCTCTTAAGGTAAATGGAGGCCATCTTCTCTTTGGCTTGTATGTAGATGGACTGATCCAGTGTAATATTACGCAGCACGCCAAGAGCTGTATCAACATCATCCTTCATTAAGGCCAAATCTACATTAGCTACCATAACCTGCATTTCTTCAGGGGTGTCCTTGAACTGCCAAAGTGCATCCTGCATGACTTTAGTAGCCTCATGCTGATTAAGAAGAACAGATGCCAAAATTATTGTAACGTTAAGTTTCATATAACATACAACTAAGACATAACCTCCAAATAATACCGACATTCCAGGATTATATACCTGCTCTCCATTCATCCACAGGGCATCTGCTAGCTCCAAAAACACAGAAGCTCGCTCACTGTTAAAGATTAAATTGTCCCGTCCTTTACTGATCATCTTGACACCTGGCATGTTCATGACCAAACGCAGACACTGAATGGCCTCAGTCAAATTTCCAGCACCCTTCAGAGCTCTGGCTTTGATCAAATGGTACTGTGGCAATTGTCGAACCTAAAAATTACATTAAAACATAAAGACTTTCGAACTTTGGAATGAACAAGCTTGATTTAAAAAAAAAAACCATAATAATAAAATAAAAAACCTCATTACAGTAGGAGACTCCATTTACGAAACTGTAACACTATGGTAACACTTGTCACATATCTAAGTTTCTGCAAGGAGTAAAACATTATAAAAAAGTGCATCAGAAGAGCAGTTCCTCTGACTCACTTCAAAGTTATGGCTGACTCCATGTTCTAAACTATTTAGACATCTGTTGTAGTCACCAGCATGAAGGTATATTTTGGCCTGAAGTAGGTGGCAATAGATGGTAGGTTCTTTGTCCATGCAGCGGTTCAGAAAATGCTGAGCAGCTTCTTGGTGATCTTTAAGTCCAAAGATGAGTCGGGAAACTCAGACATGTTACAACAATAAAAATTATGCACTGAATAATTAACTGCTTGCTATGTCATTAGATGGAATATTTTAGCTGCCCACATTCCCTAAAAATATATTTTACTTATGCTTGATACTTAAGGCTGTTTTTTTACCTTAACACTACATACCTGTAAGGAATTTGATATGTGCCATGTAGTAGCAGCCGGCTGGCACATAGGGAGCAGCTTTAATAACAGCCTCTAGAATCATATTGGCATGTATCAGTGCAAAAGGACAGGTCTGACCAGCGCTAAGAGGCATAACCTATAGAATGCGAAAAGAACAAATGACAAACACTGATACAATATTGTGCATAATATATGTATCCATTTCCTTTCATTTCAGTTTCCATTTTAATACAGAGTGAAAATTAATTATATATGATCACTATACCACTGCTAAAATAACAAATCCAATGGTGGCATAAGACTTTTGCACAGTACTGTATCTATCTTTGATCCACCCCAAATAAAGCTATTTAGCCAAAATAACTGTGGTTGTCTTCTTTAGTTAGGCACTGGAGCTAAATGGTTAATTTACGGTCTTACCTCGTTATCTCGCCAGCTCTCGCCATTTGTGATGGCAGGACAAATTTCCCTCCATGCGCTTTATTTTAAAAATTCCCCAAACTCTACTCATACCATTCTTGAAATGTAACAAATGTCTAGCAAGACATTTATAGCCACACCCCATTCTTGCTTCCCTGTTCGTTAAAGATGCTATTGGGCAAAAGACACAGCAATGGCCTTTCCAAAAAGCTTTTTCTCAAATTTGCATAAAATTAATGGAACTGTATATGTACATGCTAATGCACATTGTAAATATGATAAATATGATGGCTGCTCAATAACAGTATAATTGTGTCAGCATCTGGTATAGATGTCATAGCCTTTGATTAGTTTTCTGTAACCTTGTTAAGTTGCCAACAAATCTTCATGCCAAAAATATCCATGACATGGAGAGAGTTAAGACGGCATTTAACTATGTGTGTTGCTGTAGCAATACATATATTGTTATCGGATTTTTTATTATTCCACCAATTTTCGGTCAGTATCTCCTCCTAGAGCTGTCGACATATCGACACGGGACAAACGCCGAAACGTCCGGGATGTTCAGGAGAAGTGTGCTTGATCATAGCTAAGAGATATCTCGAACCGTGCATCCGGTGCCCCCAATTTTCTGGCACAAAAATCCCATAGACAATGAATAGGTCTGTTTTTAAACTGCTGTAGCTCTGTAAATTTTTAAGCTATAAACACGAAAATCGAACAAGTCGGACCCGGCTACAGGGTCACCGGCCAAGATAAGTTTCAAAGTGATTGGAAGCTCCGTTTACTTTTTATCACTCTTTTAAAAAATCTTTCCATTCATTTTGAATGGCCCCACTCTAGTGATGTCAAAACCGGGTCTAGGGCATACACCCGACCACAACCTCCCAGGACTCGGACCCGCACCTGATCAAAGCCCACCGTGCCTTGAACCTAGGCTTGACCGGAATCGGCCGGGCCTCAGAACTGCCCAGGCAAGAACCAACGGCACCGATGCAACACACATCCGCAGTTCCTCCGGGAGCTGCATTTTCTAGTTTTTAAATAAAAGTTCTATTAGATATTTATTTGTCCTTGTAAAGCCAGATTGCATGCTACACTGCTCACAGAACATATGGGATATTTTATTTTGAAATATCACCTCAGTTTTGTGAGCAATACATATGTCTTTTTAAGCCTGGTGCTGATTAATATTTCAATACTGGATTATGTAACGAACCCTTGAACCTCAAGCTACACCTTGGTTAGAATAATAAACTGTAATAAATAAAAAATGTGATATTTGTTGTTTGCACTACATTATTTTTTTTACATTTCCTAGACTACTAAAAGTCAAACTGTGTTACCTGCAAGTCAGTTCAACATAACATAAGAAGAACCAGATGTGCATTGATGCAAGTTGTGGAACTGCTATATGAAAAGATTTGTGTATGACAGAATTCACATTGACACATTAGCCTCAAATATGCAGTCCACAAAATGAAGTAATAACTATCAGATGCCAAGCATGTTTTGGCCAACTGTTTCTGTATGTAGACTTTAAAACATCACTGTTTATGAATAAAGATAAGGAGAATTACCTGACAGTCAGTAAGATGCAAGTGGACCACCTCAAGGAGAAAGTTAAGATTGAGTCTCTCTAAATAATCCACTCCATGTGGCAACCCTCTGAGATTCTGAAGATGGACCTCTGTAGCTTCTTTCAGCAGCGTCACCACGTGTTCTTGGACTGCACTCCTAGTACGGGCCAGAATAGCCTGCAAAAGAATCACCTCCTGCCAGAGAAGAGCAATGGTTAACCTTTCAGGCCACAGGCTGTAAGAAACATGAAGCCAGTAATACAGGTATGACATACTGCTGAGCATCCTATTGACTGGTGCACCTCCTGTAAAAACTCTAGCTGCTGTGCTGCCTCCTCAACCTGCCCATCCATCAGCTGACACCTGATCATACCTGTACACGGAGAAAAGTAGCTACTTTTAAAACACTCTACAAGTACACTGCTCACAAAAATTAGGGGATGTTTCAAATTGAGTATGAAGAGATGAAAAAAGCATTTAAGTTTACTTCATTAAACAAGATCATCAGAAAAGCAAATTAAAATTCAAAGAAAGTTGTTTGATTACTCAAATGAGATGCAAAGCCAATTGTCGTGATTAAGTAGAAAGTGACATTCACGGCGGTGAACAGAAGCATGTCACATTGGACAAAAGTGCCACACATTGACTGTTCAGTAGGGTGTATGGTTACCCAAGACTGCCAAAACACACAGACAGTGATGGGACATGGACAGAATCAGATTGACCAGCAGTTCTTGTGGGATCCTATTCCTATTTATTTTGAAATATCCCTTATTTTTGTAAGCAGTGTTCATACAAACCAAATAATAAAAATAAGGTATCACAGAGGTAATCAGGAAATTGGATATGAGTTGGAGTTGTGTTTTACTGTACAATGTTCACAATTGAATCTATAAAACAATACTATTATTGAAATGATGATGACATACAGTGGGTACAAAAAGTATTCACATCCCTTGAAATGTTTTACTCTGTGAAATCAAAAATGTTCCTTTTATTTTCCATCTTGACAGAAAAAAACAGACATGTAGATTTTTTTGTAAATTAATTAAAAAAAAAAAATGAAATATCACATGGTCATAAGTATTCGCACCTTTTGCTGTAACACTCATATTTAACTCACAAGCTGTCTATTTCTCATTATCGTTCTTGAGATGGTTTTACTCCTTTATTGGAGTCCAGCTGTGTTTAATTAAACTGATTGGACTTGATTAGGAAAGGCACACACCTGGCTATATAAGACCTCACAGCTCACAGTGCATGTCAATGCAAATAAGATTCATGAGGTCAAAGGAACTGCCCAAAGAGCTCAGAGACAGAATTGTGGCACAGATCTGGCCAAAGTTACAAAAATAATATATGCAGCACTCAATGTTCCTAAGAACACAGTAGCCTCCAAAAACCCTAAATGAAAGAAGTTTGGGACGACCAGAAGTCTTCCTAGACCTGGCCGTTCAGCCAAACTGAGCAATCGTGGGAGAAGATCCTTGGTGAGAGAGGTAAAAAAAGATCACTGTGGCTGAGCTCCAGAGATGCAGTAGGGAGATGGGAAAAAGTTATACAAAGTCAACTGGTCCAGCCAGAGCCCTGACCTAAACCCAATTGAGCATCTCTGAAGAGATCTGAAAATGGCTGTCTACCAATGTTCATCATCTAACCTGATGGAAGTGGAGAGGATCTGCAAGGATGAATGGCAGAGAATCCCCAAATTAAGGTGTGAAAAACTTGCTGCATAATTCCCAAGAAGACTCATTTCTGTACTAGCTCAGAAGGGTGCTTCTACTAAATACTGAGCAAAGGGTCTGAATACTTATGACCATATGATATTTCCGTTTTTCTTTTTTAATAAATTTCTACGTCTGTTTTTTCTGTCAAGATGGGATACTGAGTGTACATTAATGAGAAATAAAACAAACTTTTTTATTTTAGCAAATGGCTGAAGTGAAACAGAATGATAAATTTAAAGGGGTTTGAATACTTTCCGTAGCCACTGTATTTAAGTTGTGTGTCCAAATTTTAACCACAAGTCTATTTATGTACCTACTAAAGCTGGCATGCTACTTGGATCAATATTTAGTGCCTTAGAGTACCATCTGCCTGCCTCTTTGTACTTGTGCTGGAGAGTAAGGAGGTAACCAAGCTCAGAAACCATGGCAGAATCCTCTGGGGCTCTGGACACACATCTCTGAGCAAACAACATCAGCAACTGCACAACAGCTTTGTTGTGTCCATACTGTAAGGAAAGAAATACTGTATGTTGATCAACTTTTAAAATGACACTTCCATCAACATCAATACAATGGGTGCCAATATATTTGTATTAATCTGTAAAAATTTTTTTTACTGTAATAGGGTTGCAATCCTAACCAAGCAAAGTGGATTGATAAGGAATGAAGGGAACAATGGTAAAAAAGAAATAAACTGTTATTTTAATAGCTAAGCTTAACAAAAATATGGTAGATTACATGAAATATTACAAAGCTGTCAAATCGCTGCAAGGTTCGGTGAAAACAGTCACAATAAATTAACTTAAACAAATTCACTATTTAAACTTGCATAAATTCATAAAAACAGCTGAAAAATAACTTAAGCTTTAGTGGTACAACAACAGTCATTTTAAAAGTAAACACCTTCAATGTCTCCCCACCCCCTTTGGTGAGGTCTGATGAAAGGGCCAGACCACAAGCAAAAAATAAATGTAAAATGTCCAAAACCATCAATATCTTTTGCACACAAATGATGTGGTATTACTACTTGCTGTATTAATTGCTGTAATGTGTCATTTTTATATCGTATTTTAGGTCTGTATCTGTTTGGCAGCATGTTTCCTGATAATCTGAGCTGATGTGATACAGTACATGTACAATCATATTAGATATTTCTAGTCCTTAAAACACTATAGATTTTATTTTTAGCAATAATATGTACACTCAAAACAAAAGACTAGGCTGTTAACTGAGGTGATTTTTATTGTCTTTGAAGGACATCTTGAAAAAATATAGTTATCATCACATACTGAGTATCTGAGGAACAAATGTCATGAGGAAAATGTGTCATTTCCTTTGTATATTTCCCCCATGCTGAAGAGTTTGGCTTCTGTTTAATATGATATTTAAATATATAATTATATATTATAATACTTATTTCAAAATAAGAGGACCAATTAAGGGTTCCTTAACACTCCTTTATCTGCTTAATCCTCGGTCAGGATCATGGGAGAGCCGGTGCTTAGCTGGCAAAATCCAGCGCAAAGCAGGAACAACCCTAGAAAGCGTGCCAATCGTGGATACGAGGAGGACATGCAAATTCAACACAGACACAGGCTGCTCCACCTGGGATCAAACCCAGGACCTTATAGCTGTGAGAAAACAAACAAACCAACAAGGAAACGTGCTGCCCTCCCTCGACACTAAGACGAGCTTAATAAGTAAAAATATAAATTATTACTTAAAATTACTAGTTTCAATTATTGTGATACATTTGGTTTTGTTTAAACCAATTTATTGTTTATTATTATTAATTATTATTTATTTATTTGAAAAATGTACTTTCATACTTATTTTCATACTTATTTTCTACACTTACTTAAAATAAATGCTATATTACAGTGCAACTAAGCTAATTACCCACAAATATTTTTTTCTGTAGCGATGAACAATTATGGAATATACAAATATATCAGCGGTCTTACCAGTCTGCTGATGGGCATGGTCACCTCCACATGAAGACTGGGAGTGCTGGGCTCTGCGACTTCAACTGCATTTAGCAGAAGCTGAAGATACTCTTTCACCTGATCACATTAAAAGCTGAAGCTCATGTTGCTGATTAATCACATACTCGATTTGTGTTGCACAAGTTTAGTCTACAGCACCAGAAAATCGACACTCCACTTGCTGCCGCTTCAGTGTCCTGCATTTATTCATACTTAGATAAACCAATAAATAATTACCTTCTCTGTATCACCTTCTTTGGCTGCAGAGATTATGCTCATCATCTGAAGGGCCTTCAGGTTCTGTGAATCTAGCTTTAGAATCCTGAGTAGTTTATGCAAACAGGTTAAATATGCCCAAAAATTAAAATTTATCATCAATCAGTAAACATTTCTTATGGAAATATCCTACCTTTCAGCCACCTCAGCTGTCTGCTCCCAGTTATAAATAGACATGAACACATTCATTTTAAGAACAATGGCAGGGATAAAGTCAGGGTAGGAAGCTAGGATTTCATTAATCATATCTAGAGCACGGGATTCCTTCTGTCTTGCCATGAAAAACTCAATCTATCAGCACAAGCAACAGACCCAAAGTTTGACATTATCAGTAAAGAATGTAACATCTTACTAAACACAAAAACTGATCTTTATAGTATGTAAAATTTAGAATAGTGTACCTTGCCCATTAATCCAAACACATTTTTGGAGTCACATAAACCACTGTCAAAGTACCGAATTGCTTGCGATCTTTCAACATCATTATCAGATGTCAGGAAAACCCAGCCCTTAAGAATAAGTCCCTGTTAACACACAGTTGGAGAACCATTAATTTGGATGCTTCATATGCTTTGTTAGTTAGTACATGTCATCATGCGATTATTTATAACTCAATCATAATAGTTTTTGGCTTAAACTCCACAAAAGATAGCATGCTACACAAACCTCTGAAGAGGCACTGACTAGTTTGAACATCTTTTCTATAGACTCTCTTGCCCTCTGGTTCCACCCAAAGATCCAGTAGAGTAGGGCGCCATAATACAGAGCCTTTTCTCCGGCTGTCTTTCTGGTTGTCTTTATACAGGTGTTCAACTCAGACACAGTTTCTCCATCTCATAAGAAAAGTGTGAAATGAAATAGATATTACAACAAACAACCCTAAAACTCCAGGGAAGAAATGATATTACCACCAGCTAGTATTGCTGTGGATAAACACGGTCACAAATTCACCATATACTAATTACAGTACACCAGATGGGTTCTAAGGAAGCGTATCAGGGTTTCTCAACCTCAAGCAGGGAGAAATTTTAGGCTTTCCGCTTAGCTATTTTTTAATGTCCAAAACACTAACCTTTTTTTTTTTTTTTTTTTACATAAAATAAATATACTTGTGGGTAGGGTTTAGGTAGATTAAAGGGTCAGAATGTCACAGTATAATACTCACCAAAAGGCACCCTTTGTTTGTGTGCCCAAATTAGAGCTACGAGTGAGCAAAGGGAAACCTGGGTCTTGTCTCTCAAAAGGGTTAGTTCCCTTACAGCCTCCTGGAAATCGCCTTTAACACAGAAAGGGTAACCAGGCACATTATTGGGAACACTACAGCAATACCGGGTATGGTCCAATATTAAAACCTCAATTTAAATTTAAAACTACTATACTACAAAATAAAATCAGAAAAAGTTGGGGCAGTATTGAAAATGCACATTTAAAAATGCAGCGTTCCTTACATTTATTTTGACTTGTGTACTTTTTGTCTGGTCAGCTTCATTTAATTTGCTAATTATAATCCATACCAGCATTTCAGGCCTGCATCATATTTAAAAAAGTTGAGACGGGGGCAATTTAAGTAAAAAATATACAAATAAAAAAACAAATAAATAAACAATGTGATTTCAAACAGGTGATGTCAAAAGAATAACTACAGTATAACCATGATTTCATACAAAATCAGAATCTAAGAAAGAAGGAGAAATGATGGGCAGAGGATGTGAAAATTGAAAATAATTTCATTGTTTAAAACAATGTTTCTCAAAGAAATAGTACAAGGGATTTGCATATTTCTTCCGCTACAGTGCCTAATACTTTAAAAAAAATTCAATAAACTGGTGTAATTTCAGTGCGCAAAGAGCAAAGCACAAGCCTAAATTGAAGTTTTGACATCAACAACCATTATTCATCAATAGCCGATAGACATATGAACATTCAAAAACTTTGTATCGCAGTGCTTCATAAATGTTTCAAAAGTATTCATAAACGCCAAAAGTTACATTAACAAATTCTTATTATCAGGAATGTTACTGTGTAAAAAAGAAGCCCCATGTTAACCATTTTCAGAAGTGGTATTGACTTCTCTGGGCTCAGAGGCAAGTAGGATGGACCATTCCACATTGGAAACATACTGTTATGTCTTTTTTGCAAAAAATGCAATACTATTATCTATTATTATCCAGACCATTATCAGCTATAAGTCTAAGAGCTTAAAGTCTGCGCCAATGCCCTCGGAAAATGTCATTTACACTTATACTGTCACTTACACGTTTACACATGTGAAAGCAGCATTATTGCAGAAAAGTACACTGATTTTAGAGCAACATTCCTTCAAGACGACATCATTTTAAAGGATACCCACACTTAGGCCAGACTTGTTAGGCCGACGATCAAGATTTTTTTTTTTTTTTGCATTCTATATATATATATATATATTTTTTTTTCTTTGTTTTTTTTTTCCACTTTTTCCATTCTCTGGTAAAGAGCCAACCGTTTTCTTCTGTTCATTTAATTTTTTCCAGATTCACTTTAATTTAATTGTAGGTTAAATAAATGTTATTTGTAAATTTTAAAAAAATATTTTATTTCTTACTCCTTCCTTGTATTGATTCCACATAGTTCTCGAGAAATTAAAGTGCTAAAAAATAAAGATTCTTAAGTAGGGACATCCGAGGAACAAGCAATTAAAAGTCTGGCCTCAACAAAATGTCAAATCGGTCAAATCAGGTAAACTCTTACAGTCTTTATTTGAGGAATATTGTTTAAAACATTTCAATAGCAAAACAAACAAACTCATAAAACATTATTAGAAAGAAACTTTGAAAAAAAACAAAACTCAAAAAGGGACCCTTTACTGTATTCTTCCCATGCAATTAGTTGAGTAGATATTTGCATTTGCAATGAGCACTTGTACAGGTGTCCCTATTAAACTGCTCAGCAAATTTATTTAGCCCATCATTAAAGTTAAATCCTCTTCACCACCATGTTATCAATAGAATAGCACTGCACCGGTCTTAAATTAACATTACCTTCATTCAGAATTGCAAATGCCCTGAAGAACAGCAGCAAAGGGTCATCAGGGTACGTTTTCAAGTAATTCTGAGCCGTTTTTATGGCTTGTCTGTAGAACCTCTCCCTCAGAAGGTAGACAACAGAGGCCTGGAATTCAAATGTAATCATCACAAATATGCCATCATATAAACAATTGTCTTCATGTCAGAATGAGAACTCACACAAGCACTTATTTACACACATTTACACATCCACTTAATCCAGTTCAGGGTTGCAGGAGGCCTGGCCCTAAGCGGCCTGCCCATTTCAACAAATCCTTTAACATTAGCCACTTACAGGCTCAAACCATCAAATTTGTACATCTTTCCTTATAACATTTGGGTAGAAGCAAGTAAAACAGTTCATAAAATGATTTTTTTAACTAGACCACTCACAGACAGACTCTGTACAAATGGAGGAAATTAAATACCATTGTTAACCCCCCCCCCAGAAGTGGTCGACAAATAAAGATCACTAAAAGAGCAAGGATCTCGTGAAGCCAGAAGTTTATTGGAAGAATGTTTTGTGGACGGATGAGTCTAAAATATTATTTTGTTTTTAAATGAAAAGCATTAATAAATATATTAAAGGAAAACACTGCATTCCTGCATTAGAACCTTATTCCATCTGTGAAACATGGTGGTGGTAGTATTGTAGGAGCCGGTAAAAAACGGGAACACTGATCAGCATATAGATCTCTGGCTTTATTTCTTTTCTCCAGATCACTCACTCTTTTTCCTACCGCGAGCGGGTAAACAGAACTCTTCGCGCTAAAACTTGGACCCTCCTTCTTTCCGGTAACTCCTTTCCAAATCAGCGCTCCGGGCATTCTGGAGTGAAATATAAATGTGTCCACCACAGGGGCAAATTTGACAAAAATGGTTAAAACATGCTTGGTGTAGGTTAGTTCCAGTTGAGATGAGAAAAAGGCTGTATATTTTGTGGAATGTATATTCTGACATATATAAGTGTTTATCAGAACCTTTGAGTAGTTCTCAAAGAATGGCATGTTAAATGAATGATAAAAGAAATGAATCGGTAGTTAATATTATTTGAATACTCTACAGAGATGAGATTTACACTTGTGTCAATTAAGAATATTACATAATTGAAACGTATTAGGTTGCTTATCAGTTATAATAAACAAGCGGTAATAAAAAAGTTGACTTGATTTAATGTCTCAGGACTCTTATTCATAATACGCTACACTAGCAATGTTTTGTGATTTGCTCCTACTATTTAGTTTTATTTGTATATCTAAACAGAGGTGTAGTTTTGGTGAGGAATCCATCTGTGATTCTTAGGAGCTGTAAGACACTAATCACTGGACCTACAGTGATACTGTAAATGTATATAGTGTATATATAGTGAACAAGACATTGCAAATTAGCAGATGAAAGGACGGAGATAAATATGAATATTCATTCAGGTTCTGATAGATACATTATTAGAATGGCTCTTATTATTCTGACAGAACACTGTGATAATGTAGCAAAATGGCAAAGTACCACAGAACCAAAGTACCAAAGTTCTCGCTTAAAGGTTTTTTTAACATCTATACAAAAGCTATTACATTGTGTTAAAAACAAGTCCAATAAATCGGTATAATATTTTTACATTTGCATTAGTCACAAAGTTTGTATAGCTGCAATGAAGAGCCAGAACTGTAAGGAATATATGAGGTTATATAAAAGTATTTAAACATTATCTCATGCTAATTTGAACAAATGCACAATTAATAAAACAAGTAAAACACTGGGTAATAATAATAATTTATATGTAATTTGCTCTGCAGCCTTTTTGAAAATTATTTAAAGTCTCTCTACACACTGGCTGTCAGACCATTTTGGTTCAGTATTTTTCTCCAAATTGTCTAAAGGAAAACCTCTGGCTGTCCACCATATCTCGAATCTGACACAAGTTAAATGGTCACTAAATAAGCTGCACATTACCTGTCAGACACTTGCTGTCAACAGCTATTTAACAAAATGGCAGAAAAGATATGGAAGGCATGCGGTAACATGGCTCACACATCACTTTGACATGCAGTTGCTGAAATATTCTGACAGAATGTTTTTCATTATGCAACACAAACTGGCATACCAGTATGTTAATGAAAGACAGGATTGTTATTTTGTATAAAGATATTATCTTTAGAGAAATATGCAAAGAACAACCACTAATGACAGACATTATAATATACAACCTCAATATTGGTTAGTTTCTTTTTGCATCACACCTGTGTTCTATTCTGTTGATTACCCTTTTGATTATTTAAGCCCAGCAAACATGGACATTGTTGCGTTTTGTTGCCTTTTTCCCCTCTGTGTGTGCGCGCTTTCATTTCGTTTGGTTTTGTCTAGTTCTTATTGGACTTCGCCGCTTTAAATTCCCTGCAGCTGATGGTGCGGAGGAATCATGGCTGTTTGGGGATGACCCCGGATCCATACTTTAAAGGGCCATGACCCTGGATCCTCAGCCATAGAGGCCTGCCCTGGATCCTCGGCCGTTCAGGGTAGCCCCCGGATCCTTGGCCATTGTTGGCCATCCTTGGATCCACGGCCATTAGAGGCCGTCCCTTTTTTCATCCCCCTTTTGTCTCTTTATTTTCTTTTGGTTCAGGCTATTTTTGTTCTAATTAATTTTATTATTAAAGTTGTTTTGTGGACCCTCTGTGCTTAAACTCAGTACTGAACCCCTAGCTCAAAAGGCAGTTTTGTGGACCCCCAGTTCCAAAGTCGTTTTCGTGGACCCTCGGCACCTTACTGTTTGCGAATTCTCGACGCCCAGCCCGGCTCTCTGGACCCCCGGTACCCAAGCCATTTTGGTGGATTCCCAGCTCCTTGGTCGTCTTGGGGACCCTCGGCACCCATACCAAATTTCTGGACTTATGGTTGACATTTGGTGTGGCCTTATACTGGACTTTTGCATGGGAAGTTATTTGAAATACTCCTGACATGTTTCTCTTTTATTAATAAATGTTTTTTCGTTACTTTACGTTGTGGTTTGTCTGTAGGTTTCGCATCTCTGATTCAAAACCAGTAGGGATGCTGGGGATTTAGCGAGACCAGGAATGGTCTTGCGAGAACACAGTTGTGACGTTGTGTAAAACATAAATAAAAATAGAATACGATGATGTGCAAATCTTTTTCAACCCATTTTCAATTAAATACACTGCAAAGACAGAATATTTTATATTACAATTACAATATTGTATGTACAAATATTAACTTATTTTGAATTTGATGCCTGCAACACGTTCCAAAAACTTTAAGTTAAAGGCAACAAAAGACCGGAAAGTTGAGGAATGTTCAAAAAACACCTGTTTGGAACATTAAACAGGTTAATTGGAAACATTAACATGTTAATTGGAAAGTGAGTGCCATGACTGAGCTTCAGCTGAGTATGAGCCAACAAAAAAGCAGGTATTTACACCTGTATGGAGATCTGACCTAGAGAGAAAGTGTCACTAACAAAACTCATTGGCCAACCAATAGATGAAGATTTTGGCAAGGTGAACAGTAAGACAGAGATCCCGGATATTCATTTTTCATGAGTCAGCTTGCCCCTTGACGCCCTGTATTAGACAATTAAAAACAATACTTTTCTTTTCCATGGGACTTCATCTTGTTGGAAGTAGCAATCAGAAAATGGATATACACTGTTAAAAATAAATTGATGTGCATGGTCAACATCAATGCCCATGCTTTCTGTGCCATTTTAACAATGCTCAGTTGTCATTAAGGTGTGAAAAATATCCCACACACCATTACACCACCAGCCCGAACTGCTTCAACGTCAAGGTTGACATGCTGTGTATTGAGATACTCTTCTGCATATCGTAGGTGTAACAAGTGGTGTTTAAGTTACTGCCAACCTTTTATCAGCTCAAAGCAGTGTAGGCATTCTCCTCTAATCTCATCAACAAGGTATCTTCACCACTCTCTGCATATTTAAAATTTTTTGGACCATTCACTTTAAACCCTGTGAATGAAACTCCCAGTAGATCAGCAGTTTCTAAAATGCTCAGATGAGCCCATGTAGCATCAACCATGCCAAATTATTAAATAAGTCACTAAAATTACTTCTCCGACCTGTTCTGATGCTCATGTCACGCCAACGCTCTGCTCAGCAGACTATACCCGCGCACATACACACTCCCCTTCACCTTCTTTTTAACACAAACACTGTATCACTTTACGATTACTTAATCACACACCATATATACTGTATGTACTCCACACACACTGCCCTCGCAAAGTCTCGTATTCTGATACCGAGTTCTGAACATCTCCGCCATTTTCGGTGCGTGTGACAGCTCGGTTTGAACTCCAGCAGGTTGACCATGTCCACATGGTCACATGTCCATGTCCTCATGTGATGGACTTATTAGATATTGGCAACAATAAGCTGTTATAGAGAGGTTATAAAGAGGTTTATAAAATTGGATATAATGTGTGTTAATAAGTACGGCACATTACTGAACAGTAATATCAATCTATAAAGGCTACTTTAACACTGTTTGTAAGGTCCTTTGAATGCTGTAAAAACATGTCTGTTTCACACCTACGGACACATCTTAATTACACACACTTGGCACGCATCACTTTCACCCCTTTATATTCAGCCCTACGAGATACACTTAGGGCAACTTGGTTGCTTCTTTTTGGCACTTTGCTTACCGTTCTTGGCCCGGTTCCGCTTTCTCAACTCCAATCCCATCTCACCCTTTGGACATTGCCTGTTGTTTTCCATGTATGACCTTGGACTTTTTATGTTGTGTGCCTCCACCATCTTTGCATATAGTTTGTGCATTTATCTTTGATGTGGAGTTTAATATTTGCTAATGTGCGTAGTTATTAGTCAATGTTAACTGCTTTTTTAACTATACATTTTGGAGCAAATTCTTTTCAATTTAATGATTCCTATCAATCTAGCGCAAGCATTTTGAGAGCTTTATCAGGTTTAATGCGTGTGAGGTTTAAACCTTACAGGTTTGACAGAATTTATACAATAATAGCAAATTGTGCATTTCACCTTGTAGACCTCTATTGAGAAGCATTGCATCACTGTGCGGGGATGTTTTGGTGTTATGTAAATGCCACATGAAGAACAACATGCTGTGACCATATGCTGCGCCAGGTGAAGGAGATATTTGAGCAACTGTATCAAAACAGCAGGCTGGCTTACTTTGCAAAGAAATGATTCATTAGCTCTCTCCTGGTAATAATGGAATACTCATCAGCTGCGGATTTGTGAATAAACCACTTGATCTTGGTTATAAAACTCGAAATAAGTCACGCTGTATGTTTCTTCATACAAATATATGAATCAAAATCAAATTATATTTTGATATTGTTCTTGATATTGATATTGTCGCCCTAGGCTTGCTCAACTTGGGATTGGCCTTTTAAGAAAGTGTTATATTTTATATATTAATTAATATATATTAATATATTAATTCAATATAATTGAATTGAATATTGTTTCTGCCTTGAACATAAGCAGCATAAGCATAAGTTTTAGCTACTAGCTCACATGACCCTGTAAAAGGTCAAATGTATGAATGAATGAAATTATATGTTCTTCTATTTGTTTAATAAATATTTAAGTCTAACAGACGGCCCTTTATATTGATATAATAACAATAACAATATATAAATAATTGCTCCCGATTGTGCCAACTTATACTTTACTATACGCTCCGTCCTTATATCCCCTTTTGGTTGTTTTTCATTATTTTCCCATTCTTATTATACGTCGTGGGATATACCTATCCCGCATACTTGGGTCCAAATAAAACACCACCCGCTATCGTAACAAATATGAGATTATAAAACCCATGTGGGAGTAGAGTATCCAGAAAGACTGGTTTATTTCAGTTTTTGTGATTTAGAATATAAGCACAGTATAGCCACCACAAAAACAATCACAGTCATCATTATTCAATAAATTATTTTATGAGCTTGGTCCTCCATCATCTTTTAGTTAAGCTACGTAAGGAGATCTTACATGTCAATCGAAGACAAAAAAGAACTTGATGAATGACAGTGTGCTCATTTACTTACAGGTAAATACAGAGTCAGGTGTCTGAATATAGCACATGGTTAATACAACCCCTGGCAAAAATGTGGGAATCACCACTCTTGGTGGAAGATCTTTTAATTATATAATTTTGTTTAATCACTGAGACATGGCAAAGAGCTTTTTTTTTTTTTTTTCAAAATTCCAACCTTTTGGCATTAAGAAAACAACAAAAAAGAAAATATAATTGTTGTAGTCTGTCACAACTGTGTTTTTTGATCAAGCAAAAATGGAATCGCAAATTCTGAGAAAAATATTATGGAATCGCTCTGTAATTTGCAATTTTAAAACATACACCTGCATAAGATTAAATCTGCTAATTAGCCATAAGTTAAAAAAGATTGCTCACACCTTGGAGAACTGTTGCAGAAAGTGGATTAACATGAATCATGGCTCCAACACGAGATACGTCAGTACAAAAGAGAAAAAATATAAAACCTCTTCAAAGACGTTACCGACTTTCCGTAAATGATCGCTTACAAAATCGTGAGCTGAAGAAGCGCACTGTTAGAGTGTGACAACATGGCTCTGAACAACGCTGGGGCTTGTATGTATATAGTAAAGACCCCAGGTCTTTGGTATCACGTAGTCAATTAATCACTGAATATAAATGCCGTAACCAGATGCTCTGTAACGGCTACCGGGGCGAGCCGCAAGCGGAGTGGGAGTTTGGGGTAAGCCTTGTAACAACAAGTGGGTAGAAACGGAAGTCAATGTCTGTAATCGAACTGTAAGAAATCAACAACAGAAATTGGATTTACATACAGAAAAGCCGAATGAAAGCCACTGTTAACATTAAAACAGAATAGAACAAAGTTACAGTGGGCTAAAGTAAAGCAATCATGGACTATGGATGACTGGATGAAAGTAATTTTCAGTGATGAATTACAAATCTGCCTTGGGCAAGGTGATGATACTGGAACGTTTGTTTGGTGCCGGGTCAATAACATTTATAAAGATGACTGCCTGAAAAAAACATTTACAGAGTCATTAATGATATGGGGCTGCATGTCAGGTAAAGGTACGGGGGAGATGACAGTCATTACATCTTCAATAATGTCTACATTGAAATTTTTGACTCCTTTTCCATTAGCTGAAAGGATATTTGGTGATAATGACTTCATTTTTTAAGTTGATAATGTCTCTTGCCATAAAGCAAAAGACGTGAAAACTTTTCTTCAATAAAGACACAATGTCAATGGCATGGCCTGCAAATAGTCCATATCTCAATCCAGTTGAAAATATCTGGTGGAAATTGAAGAAACTGGTTAATGACAAGGCCTCAGATAATTCAAGCTTTTATAAAAGCCAGAGATGGTGCAACAAAGTACTAATGGTGCAGTGTTGTTTTACGATTCCATAATATTTTCCTTAGAATTAAGTAAGTCCATTTAAGCTGCAGTAATTCAACAAAAAAGATCCATGTCCTTAGCATCTAATGAAAATCCAAACTATTTTCTATAGGCATGACTTAGCAGAAAGAACTCAGCATAGAGAGTATTTTCTGCTTAGAATTACTACTCCTGTAGAACTAAGCTGATTAAATAACAGGGAAGCTCTAATAAACATACAACCTCATTCTTAAAATGACTATTTTAATCTTTGAGTACATCCATGCGTGTGTTTTTCTGTATCCTACAGATCTAAATGCTTTGTACCTTAATAGAGGACCTTAGAATAACAGAGGTGGTTGTTTTTCTCTAATGCTAAATTTTGCTTTGACAAACAAAAACTCTAAATTGACATAATGCTTTTTCTAAAAACTGGAGACTGAGAACTTTACAAAACTGAACTAATTCTTATCAGTTGAAAATTGATCAAGTTATGACTTTTTAAGCTTCGTAGATTTGCATACCATCATTGGATTGGCTGTTTGGACTTAACTGATGCAATCTGCATGCATATAATATTTAGTCAGAGGACGCTTAAAATCTAATTTCGAGGGGCGGCATTCAATGGCCAATTTTCTGTGCTTTTTATCATTATTAGACTTTTTTCTGAATTAAACTTGGAAAACTTGAAACATTATATTTTGGGAAGTGAATGTCAAGTGTTATTTTTTATTAAATGAATAAAGGGGACACTTGACTTTCACTTTAATATATTAGTTGCTGGTGTTGAGCTGTGGTCGGTTATAGAGTGTCAGTATCAGTGGGTTTTTTTCAAAAGTGAGGTCTTACTTTTTAAAGGGTATTAATTTTTTTGATTCAGCTGGCCGTGGCTTGGTGCCTGCCCCGGTCAGAAGTGACTGGATTTGCCAGAGACCCTCACAATCTACATATTTTGGTTATTGCTAGAGGCATCTGTACTAATGCCAAAGTTAGACAAGAATGTGAATTAATTAGATAAAGAAGTATATGCTGTTCAACAGTAGTCAAGTCAAAATGTATTAAAATGTATGAGTATAGTGCTTTTTACGCATCTCAAATCAGCGTTTCAACCATCTAAGGCAACGGTGGCTGACTCTCAATGGCAAATAATAGACACTGTGACAAAAAACTTTCTTCTGCTAAGTACATGGAACTGGTCCAAGTAGAGAGATGAGTTTGTAGTGAATGTTCCACCAGTGTCTGGATGGTGGACAATGAAACTGAATCAACTGCTTGTGCTTGTGGGTGGATCAAACGATCCTCTCTGCTTGTGGCTTTTGCACCTTGCAGAGCCTGTTCGCTGTGTGTGCCATCATTAAGCCACTGCTCCCAACACCTCCTAGATGGAGGGTAATTTGTTAAAACAACCATCCTGCATCTCTCAATTCAATGACATGCTCCCTCTCAAAGTCTAGCAGTCAACAATCACTTACCGAGGTACACTACTCGAAAGTCACATTGATTTACAGGAATTAGAATTTTACAGCTTTAGAATTTTAATGTTTAATGTTAATATTGTAGTTAATTTAGTGTGTTTAGTTTAATATTTAATATCTAACTATTTAATAATTAACAAATATACATACATAGCCTTATAAAAATAATGCATTTGGTAGGCTGAAATGTAATTCCAGTGCATTCAAAGCTGCTTTATTTGTCAAAAGTAGTAATACCATGTGAAAGCCATTTCAAAATGAGAAGCTGTGGGACTATGGTGGCATAGTTGTTAAGGTACTGAACACCGGACCAGAAGGCCTAGTCTTCAAATCCCATCTCTGCCTAGCTGCAACTATTGGTTCCTTAAGCAAAGCCATTAACCCACAATTGCTTGGACTGTAAGACTGTATCAGTTGTAAGTTGCTCAGGATAAGGGTATTTGATAAATAACTGAATAAAAATGCTAAAAAGTGCAACATTTCCCCATTACATACAAAATACAGACCATTTTAGTCTGTGAGAATAAACAGAACATGTAGCAAAATGTAGTTAACCGAGTCAACACACAGCAGTAATCTAACTCTCTAGAGATCCTGGTTACTCTATGTTGAACTGTCAGAACACACTGTAGCCTTGTAGACAGAACACAAAACATTTAGTGGTAAAACAGCTGTGAATAATTGTCATTTACAATTACAAAAGTGCTCACAAGAAATAAACAGAAAAGGGTCAATTTAAGGTGATGTTGGGAAATTCAGCATGGCCCATGAAGGATATAAATAAAAATGATTACTGTGGTATCATAATTTCAGATAAACATTAAAGGCAGTACTCAACATCTCCTGAAATATCAACATTGTAGATTCTATAAAAGTTACACTTCATGACTGAGGAAATTTTGTTCTCAATTTCCCATAAAATCACAAAACAGTGTTAATATGTAACTCATTATGTACCCTGGTGATCTGTTTAAATCATACTAATTTGTTTTATTTAAATAGTTAAAATGTGTTTAAAATAAGTAAAAATAGTGCAACAATTATAATACACAGTGGTGTTTGAAAGCTTGTGAACCCTTCAGAAGTTTCAACATTACTGTATAACTTAAATTTGGTGATACCACTCTCACACTCTCTCATACTGGTCACTGGACGTGCATGGAAACAAACTCTATGAGGATCTAAAACTCTATGAGGATCTATGCGGAGAAGACCAAGGTGTTGGGAGCATATTTGACCCAGACCATTTACGAGCTCCAGGTGCCATGCATCCTGGTGGCAATGCAGCACAGAATGGTTCCAGAATCTTGAGATGGTTCCCA
This sequence comes from Parotocinclus spilosoma, assembly GCA_033117975.1. NCBI lineage: Eukaryota > Metazoa > Chordata > Actinopteri > Siluriformes > Loricariidae > Parotocinclus > Parotocinclus spilosoma. Next base: position 2,447 of record JAVSBV010090237.1, on the reverse strand, counting down.
GTGCCACATGAGAAGGCCTGCAAGACCTGTAACATGATTTGAGGATGCCTATCAGAGATGATATCCAAAGGGATGCAATGCTAAAACATTGTCGACTAGGAGGTGGCTGTTTTGAAGGCAGTGGGGAGCTTGGGAAAGGTACTGCAGTGGATAGACTTAGAAAAGCGATCGACCCCCATGAAGATCACGGTCATACCCTTGGAAGCTGGGAATCCAGTGATGTGTGGCCATGGGCAGCTGGGGATTCAGAGAGGTTGCAGGAGTCTGACTGGGCCTTGGTGGGATGCCTTGCTGCATGCATAGATGAGGCAGGCAGTGATGAACTCCCTAGTGTCAGCCACCAGGGTAGACCACCAGAAATTCCACTTTGGCAAGGTACAGGGTGCACTTGATGACAGGGTCACAGGCTAGCCTAGAGCCGTAAACCCACTGGAGGACTGTAGAGATGACGGCCTTGGGGACAAAGACCTGGCCAGGAGGTGCCAAGCTGGAGGTGGGGTCGGTCCTCTGGGCCTCCTCAATGGCTCTGCGAATATTTCAGGTGACGTTGGCGATGATGCGGCTGGGAGGAAGGATGGGCTCATCCACATCAGGGCGGGCTAGGTCCAAGAACTGGCAGGAGAGGACGTCAGGCGGTCAGCCTCTTGGCTGTTTGGTTATATCCAAAATGTTTATGGTCGGTCCATACAATTAATGGTTGGGTGGTGTCCTCTAGCCAGGCTCCACTCAGTGATATACAGGTCATCCAAGCCACATTTTTAAGAAAGTGTAATATTGTGAAGCTGCTTTGAGACAATACTCTATTGTAAAAGGCGCTATATAAATAAAATTGAATTGAATTTAAGCAGAAGTATTAAGTGATTCACCTTTTACACTCAATAACCACTATATGTGTGATGTGTTTGAATCACTTCCAACAACATATTTAACAAAAATATTTTTTTTTTATTGATCCAGATGAGCCATAATTTTTTTTAAATCAGGGGTTAGAACTTAATGTTATGCTGGTCAACTGTTTAGCTTGCAGTGTGGGAAATGGGGCTGGTTTTGTTAGACTGTAGAACTCTTCTTGTCATAGCATGCCATGATCAGACAGTTGTCGATGGCTGCCTGGGGCACTGATGGCACTTAGTTTTACATCCATGTTTAAAGTGGCAGGATGTTGCAAGGATGTGCAATGTCAAAAAATGTTTTTTGTAGCAGCAGATGTACCTGGTCAGTACGAACTAAGCTGAATCTCTGAGGGCTTCTGTTTCAGCAATAACTGCAACAGCTGCTCTATGTAACCAAAGTGGATCAGGTTTGCTTGAAGGATTGCATTGCTATCTTTCCAGCTGCTTCTACAGTAACCCTTTGTTGATACTCCTTTATGTGGGCTGTGATTATATCATATCTGCTTCCCACTGAGAGAAAATGACTTTGCAGCTTCTGCTTTAGAGCATATATACTGCCCACAAAATTAGGGGATATATCACTGGCAGAAGAAAGCTGACCTGTGTGTGAAAAGCTATGGCAAAAATATGTCATTACTTGTTTTTCTAATCTTCTGGTTGAGAGTATTTTTACTATTCTGTTCCTGCTATTAATGCAGATAATTAACAAGTTCCTATAATACATTACATATTAAAATGTATGCACATGCATACAGTGGGTACGGAAAGTATTCAGACCCCTTTAAATGTGTCACTATTTGTTTTATTGCAGCCATTTGCCAAAATAAATACATTTATTTTATTTCTCATTAATGTACACTCAGCATTCCATCTTGACAGCAAAAAACAGACACGTAGCATTTTTTGTAAATGTATATAAAAAAACTGAAATATCACATGGTCATAAGTATGCAGACTCTTTGCTTAGTATTTAGTAAAAACACCCTTTTAAACTAGTACTGCAATGAGTCTTCTTGGAAATAATGCAACAAGTTTTTTACACCTTGATTTGGGGATTCTCTGCCATTCTTATTTGTAGATCCTTTCTAGTTATATCAGGTTGGATGGTGAACGTTGGTAAACAGCCATTTTCAGGTCTCACCAGAGATGCTCAATTGGGTTTAGGTCAGGGCTCTGGCTGGACCAATCAAAAATGGTCACAAAGATGTACCAAAGCCACTGCTTTGTTATTTTAGCAGTGTGCTTAGGGTCATTGTCTTGTTGGCAGGTGGACCTTCGGCCCAGTCTAAGGTTTTCTTAAAGGAAATGTCTGTACTTGGCCACATTCATCTTTCTTTCAATTGCAACCAGTCCTCCTGTCCCTGCAGCTGAAAAACACCCCCATAGCATGATGCTTCCACCACCATGTTTTGGGATTGTATAGGGCAGGTGAAGAGCAGTTCCTGGTTTTCTCCACACATAACGCTTAGGACTAAAGCCAAAAAGTTTAATCTTCATCTCATCAGACCAGAGAATCTTATTTCTCATAGTCTGGGAGTCTTTCATGTGTTTTTT
>JAVSBV010089705.1:0-37871 GCA_033117975.1 Parotocinclus spilosoma | reverse complement strand
TCCAAATAAGCGAATAACATTACACGTATATAATAGGATTTGTTTCTGTACTTTAGGATTTGGTCCGAATAAGCGGCCGGTCCCATTAACCGGTGGTCCAATTAACCGAAATTGACTGTACCTCCTCCTCCAGGGCCTCCTTCATCTGGCCGTGCTTTATGATCCGGTCCATCAGGTCCTCCTGCAGCCGTTTCCTGGCCGATCCGGTCCGAGCCGTCTGCTCTTTCGCTCTCTGGACCTCGTCTCTCATCTCACCCAGCTGGATCTGTGCGTTGGATTTCTGAGACAGCTGCCGGTTCAGCTGTAGGACGAGCTGCTTGTGGTCGGCCTTCATCCGGTCTCGCTCTGGCCTGGTCGACGTTAAATTCGGCCGTGACCCCTCGTGAACGTTTTTTTAAAAAAACGTTATTTCTGACGGCGCTTACCCGAGCAGGGCGTTCTGTCCTTCCAGATTTTTCCGGCTCTCCTCCGCGATCGCCGCTCGCCGCGTGACGTCCTCCAGCTCCAGCCGCAGACGGCCCATCTCGGCGCCGGTCGCGTCCCTGGCGGCGCCCACCGCGGCTGGGAACGTTTATACGGAAATCATATATACATATATATATATATATATATACGAACGCTCGTTTCAGACGGACACGCTCAATCTGTACACTCTGACGGGTCACCTGAGATTTCCTCGACCACGTCGTCTCGGTGCCGCCGGACATGGTGGCGCAGGTTACTGGTTTTAATGGTTTCCACCTCCAGCTCCTCACGAGCGGCTTTTCTGGAAGATTCCTGGTTTGACAGGGTGACAGTCAATGACTTTTTCTTACAGCCGCGTTTTTCACAAAAGCCGATATATATATATATATATATATATATATATATATATATATATAGGTCCAAACTAGGGTGACAGTGGCAAGGAAAAAGTCCCGAAACCTCGAGACTCGAAAAGAGACCAAGCCCAGATGTTATGAGCGAGAATTATAATAACTGTATAAGAATAGTTCAAATGAACAGGACACAGAAAACATATTGAAAGAGAAATCGAATAATAATAATAAATAATGAATTGAGAGATAACGTAACATTATGAAGGGTGTAACAAAAAAGAAAAACAACGTTTTCTGGAACAGACTGAAGATCCAGATCTCTAGCTGTTCGTCCCTTCAAAGGGAAATGCTATTTTCTTTAAATAAAAACAACAACAAACATCTCAGAAGGCATCTGGAAGTTCTACGGTGACCCATAGACCTTCACATCTGTACGTTTCCCACCACGGGCTGCACAACCAGCAGATTTAAGCATCAGTGACGCTTCTGGAGATGAAGCGAAGAGATGATGGGGCCGCTCGATGTTTCAAAAAAAGAATTATTGCATTTTATGGACCGAAGCGTCTTTTGAAGTCTGGGCTTGAAACCTCGTGTTTGTGTTACAGCACAAACGGACACGAAGGCGTCCAGAACATTAGAGAACGGCGTTCTGATCCGATCTCCCTACCCGTTCCTTAATAGCTTCCCTTATCTCGGTCAGATAACGGCTGGCTTCTTGACTCCACCGCGTTCCTTCGGTTCTCAGCCGCTTATCTGACGGAATAGAAAAAAAACAACAACACAGCATTGCTTCAGACGGTCCTGCGGTACACCGGTAACGTAAGCATGCTCGGAATGATAAACGACCAGCCCAGACTCTCCGCAAAACAAATCTGGATAAATAAAATACGTTACGCAGAGCGATAAAGACGCTTAGTAGATTGTCGGAGAACCTACAAATCGGTCAACTTTGTACATTTGGTCTAATTCCTCCTGTGCGTTGGGTCTTGACATTGGCCTAATACCTGGCAACCCAGGAGCAAACAATTCAATTCATAAGTATATTCCCATTTATGTACAGGAATATAATTAAGCAAATTCATGCGCCCTTTCCCCCTTATTCTACATTTTACCGTTACGCTCGTTCAGTTTGACAGATTTCTGAGCCAAGATATGTCTGAGGGAGGGGAATCTGGACAGTGGGGATCATCCCCCAACACCGCAACAGCCATTAGACATGTGCCTGTGTTCATTAAAGCAATTAATCTATTCATCTAAGTTATCCGTCCTGTCAGAGATAAAGAGGGATTTATAACAAAAGAAAAAAAAATCAATAAATATCATTTAAAAAGCTGTATATTTCGCTATTTGAACACAAATTTTAAAAATACAATTATAAACGGCAGCTTTATGAAACTTTTGTTCACCTATTAAATAAAAGCTCTCTGTGCGTGTAAACTTGCCGTGAAAAAACACTTTTAAAACGAAACCAGCATAGTTTAAACGTTGTAAGTTGTTTTTTGTTGATGGATTTTTTTTTTTTCCTCTAATAACCGAGTTTTTTCTTCTTAATCTTACCGAGCTCCGTCAGCCGCTCCAGGGCCAATTTAACAGCAGGAACCAAACACACAGCCATCAGGACTAGGTTCAGTACCGAAATAAAAGCTCATTACATTAATAATTATGTTTATTTGATGCTAATTAAACTCTGGCAGAAGTTCAGCCAGTGTATCCGAGCTCTGTGTACCACACGCGTTGGCATGGAAACCGAAACGCACTCATCAGGACACGATTGCTAATTCTTTTATGGTTTAAATGAGGAGCTTAATTAGTAATTTATCGAGAATACAGTACATATAAATTCACCCAAACCCACTCACATTTACACTACCTGGCCAAATAATTTCGTTTTTGTCGTGCCATTTTGGTAGCACAAGTGTGAGGTCAGATTCAAACTCGTCAGCGGTTATAACGTATAAAACACGTAACGTGTCTGTCAGCCATTTTGGTAAGGACCAGGTAAGGTCCGTTTGTAATTCTGGATGCAAATAAGACACGATTTAAGACGCTTTGAGTTGATAATGACGGAAATTATTATCGGATCTTTCCCCCGCGATTGCTTAAACGCTATAACCAGACATTTAAACGAAATATTCTTAACCATAACGTCATATATCAACAATCACACCAATTCCCCTGAAACTATAAATAATATTTTCCTATTTTGACCGCAAAACTACAGACAAAACCCTTTATTTCTCATTACCCAAAGACCAATCTCCTTATTTATCATTACCGACAGCAAGTGGCCATCTAGAAAGGGCTAGCATTCAATCTATGTTCATTTGAGTTAGCACAGCTTAGCACACGGTTACCAATCAGAACAAATCTATAAAAAAGGTCAGAACGTTCAGTTTTGGAGAAATGGATCCAGATAGACCTGAAGGAAGAGGTATTGAAGTTGGAGAGCCACATACGACATTGACATACTTACTGCCATGTGTAGTATTGTTTAGTATTTTCTCACTAGTATGAAGACAAAGGCTGGTTTCTCAGCTAGATTAAGCAGTTTTGAGTGAAAAAACTAAGTACCATTATCATAAATGGTTATTGTTTGTAAAATATTGGAATTCATTGGTGAACCACTTGGTAAGGGCCGAGGTCAGGTCCAGTTATAATGGAGCTACATGACCTGCGCAGCCATATAATATGATTTTACGTACATTCTCTATCAGTCTATCTTTAATACTTAAATAATATTAGCACATCCTGTTACATTGCTCCTGGAACATACGTTATGAAAGCTTCACACCTTCTATTGTTTTCCAAATAACCTGAACCATCTGGCCAGACCCTAACCACGTTTTCTTTATTTGCTAAAATGGTTTCCCAGTCACTACAGAATCTACTGTATTTTGGGCTGGGGTGCCAATGATTTGTAGTTGCACACATGACCATGAGGGAGCGCTCTAGCTCCATGATTCAGGCTGGCACACCACCGTTGGGGCTGTGGTCCAAGCTCCACTGTGTGTATTGATCTTGTTCTCTTGAAACGTCTCGCACTTTTTCCCCCCTCTTAGTTGAAACGTTTGCTTTTTCCATCTCAGTAAATTGGACAGAACTCTGATCACAGCAGCTCGAGAGTCCTAGTGGAACCTGGGATTAGCACCGGAGAACCGCAAACAAACCTAAAAGCCTTTAAAGCGAAGGTGTTTGATTTTCTCCTTTTTTTATCCCCTGAGCTGCTCAGGAGGTCAGGATATATTCGGTCAAAACGGCAGTTCTGAAAGATTCCAAACACAAACTACAGGTTTAGCCAATTAGATCCAGGATCACTGATTTCAAAGACACAATGGTTTTGGATTGGATATCTCATCATGTTTCATGAAATAATTTTACGTTCATTAACAAAAGCTTCAAGGACAGAAACGCCAAGTTCTGCTATCCTAAGGATATTATAATTGTATATTTTGTGAAAATATTATCAGCTCTGGCACAGTCGACTAATTCTGCTGATCCCATGCCATGACAGTCGGGCACCATTGGCCATGTCTGGGCCAGGAAAAGCTGGTCGGGTGCCTCAGCTGGTCGGGTGTCCCACCCTGCAATGGAGTGGCACTCCATCCTGGGCGCCTGTGAAATGTGTTTTCCGGAGAAAGGCGAAAATAGCTGACAGATCGGACGTCAATTCCTCATTGAAAAACAAGCTTATAATATTATAAAGCAAATAATATGTTGGAAAAAATATGATACACAATTTAATACAAATAAACATATCATATCCTACAAAACTGTGCAGGTAAACAAGTAGCTGTTAACACTTACAGTACATATGAAACCAATTCCTGAATTAATTCCGTTATCAGGTTTGTTTTTTCATATTTTCTCAGCCATTGGTCATTTTTTAGATCCCACACCAGTCCAGTTTCAGATGAGTACAAATGTTTTTGGCTCCACATCTGTTCTGGTGTCTGGCTAGATCTCAGAGTCTGGCTGGAAGCAGACAATTCGAGCCGATCAGTTTTAATTGGACTCTGCAGAGTGAAAGTCTGGACTCCTGTCTGAGCGCCTGCTTTCCATCTAGCAGATCTAAGGACTGAAGGGAACCAGGGAGAACAGAGAAAAACAAAGGATGAGTGAGGAGAACTCAGGATGAAGGGGAACCGATAAAAACAGAGATTATCTGAGGGGAACTAAAAATAAATGCTTGGAACCATGGAGCGGGCTGGGGAGAACTGGGGAACAGAGGAAAACCAAGGAGGTGACACCATCAGAAATGAGATGAATTGAGAGCTGTGGAGCACTGAGGAGAACCAGTGGCCACTAGAAATAAGAAGAAAAACTGAAGAGGACCATGGGAAACTAAGGAGAACGGAGAAGAAGTGAATGTAGGAGAGCTTAAGCGAACTTAGGAGAACCAACCAGAACTGAGGAGACCTGAGAATAAAAGAGGAGATGAGAATCAAGGAGAATTGACGAGCACTGAGAGAACCGGGGATAAAACTAGAGATCTCAGGAGAACAGAGAAGAAGTGAAGAAGCCAAGCACTGAGAACCAAGGTGGTTGAATTTTGAAGAGACCTTTAGGTGAAATGAGAAGAATCATGGAGAACTAGGATGAAGTCAGAATGGTAACAACTGAGCAGAACAGTGGAAACCCAAGCCCACGTGAGGAGATGTCAGGAGAACTCCGAACAACTGAGAAGAACCGATGGAACTGCTGATTGATCTGACGAGACCCGAGATGTTCCTCGCTAAGACGGAGAACTTAATGGACTCGTTAATGGTTAATTAACGTTAAATGAGCAGCAATGCATCATGTCTAGGTTTTGGACCAGCAAACCTTGTCATTTGCTCGCCATGTAACTCGATACCATCCACGTTCTGCACATCACAGCCCTTCCCTGCCTCCACAGCCTGATGTTTCATCACTGATGTGAATAAAAGATTAAAACGCTGGCAGCGTGACATGTGAAGAGAACAAATCGGCGTCTCTACATCTGCTTACAGAGAACAAAAGGACCTCGAGATTCTCTGGAACAACGATTTTCCCTTCAAGTCCTCAACCGTCTGCCTTAACTCAATGCCCAGTATTGATTAGCGTCACACACGGGCTAATTACACCCAGCTACAGGACCGTTAGCGCTCAGAGACTTGTTCTGCGGGGCGGCGACGTGTGCTAATGTTTTATAACAGAAACCGTCGTTCTCTAACTCGCTCGTTTCTATCAAACATTTCCACCGTCTTAAATTAAACACAAAAAATTAGAGTCTAATCAAAACAAATGGTATTAAAAGAAAATGTGTGTATATAATACCAACGAATTTACTTATAATTATAATTAAATCTTTAAATGGGTACACTCTAATTAGAGTCAGGGGCACTCGTGAAGCTCGGAAGCTTATTCCAGAAATGAAGAGTACTTGTGGACTAAGTGAGAAAAACCAGGGGGAAATAAAGAGAAGGAAGGAGAACCAATAAAAGAGGGCCGAGAAAAGGTGAGGAGAACTGTACAAAGAAGAACTGAAGAGGGCCAAAGTGAACTGGAAACCATAGCGGAGAGCCAATGGGAACCGATGAGAGATAGGGAGGATGCATGAGAATAGACGAAAACTGAGAAGATCTGAGGAGAGCCAAAGAGAAACGAGGAGATCCAAGGAGAACTGAGGAGAACAAGTAAAATGCTGTGTAGCATAAGATCTGAGAAGAACTTGGGAGAACATTGGAGAACTGAGATGACCTAAGGAGCTCAGTGATGCACACAGATGTGAGCAGAACGTGGGAGGATGGAGGAGACCCGAGGAGATCCGTGGAAACGTAATTAGATTTGAGAACTAAGTAGAATGAAGAAGAACGGATAAGAGGTGCGACTGAGGAGACCCAAGGAGAATGGAGAAGACCCAAGAGCAGCTTAGGGGAACACAGGAGAGCCAAGGAGATGTGAAGAGTTCCATGGAGAACAGAGGGGAAGCTAGAAAACTGTTAAACCAAAAACGGTGACAGGATTTGAAGAGAACCAGGGGAACAGAGAAGAACTGAGCCAGAAGAAGCAAAGAGGAGATCCAAAGGAGAACTGAGAAGAACAATGTAAAATGCTGTGGAGCACAAGATCTGAGAAGAACTTGGGAGAACCGTGAAGAACTGAAGTGACCCAAGGAGCTCAGTGATGCACATAGATGTGAGCAGAACGTGGGAGGATGGAGGAGACCTCAGGAGATTTAGCACTTTTTTTTTACAACATTGTCTCAAAGCAGCTTTACAATCTTATATTACCATAAAATCCCAAATTGAACAAACCTAGACCAACAGTGGCAAGGAAAAACTTCCTGAGTGTAGAGGGGCGAAACCTTGGGAGGAACCAAGACTCAAAAAGGGACCCATCCTCCATGGGTGGAGGATGAATGAAGAAGAACGGATAAGAGGTGCAACTGAGGAGACCCAAGGAGAATGGAGAAGACCCAAGAGCAGCTCAGGAGAACACAGGAGAGCCAAGGAGATGCGAAGAGTTCCATGGAGAACAGAGGGGAAGCTAGAAAACTTTAAAACCAAAAACTGTAGAGATGTGACAGGATTTGAGGAGAACTAGGGAGAAAGAAAAAGAACTATGGAGAACAGAGAAGAACTAAATAGACCCAAGGAGCCAGAAGAAGCGTCTAGGAGATCCAAAGGAGAAGTGAGGAGAACCAGCTATACAAATGGTTCGAAGTGGTTTTATAAAGGCGACTCGGTCCCACGTTTAGCTAAGATGGAGGGAGAGCTTGTCGCCCGACTCGGCTGGACTAAGAAGGGTTTAAGCAGGAGATGTGGAGTGGATTTAAATTCGACCGTTGTACCAGAGGACGTTCCTTCACCCCGTGCCGGAGATTTTCACGTACCCGAAGCGATCCGTCACGGCGTCCCCGGTCGGAGCTGCAGTGATTAAAGATCTAGTTCACCTTTAAGAGGCGTTAAAGCTTTGACTCAGCTGACCGAGATGAGGATACACTCAATAAAATCACGGCTCAATTCCTTCCTAACGAGTCTGCGTGGGTTTTTTTAGGGGAACGGGGTAAGATTTATGGAACATCTCACAGGTGGAGGGGTTAAGTGCTGATGGACGGAGATTTGGGCTCGGCCAAATGTAGTCGTAACACCTGATGTGCTTGAGAACGATTTCTGTCAGGATGTTTTGCGGCACCATAAACGAGCCGGAGGAACATAACTGCCTCGACCTTGACCCCCGGCTAGGGAGCAATGTGCCGACTCGATGGTCCGGTCGCTTAATGGATGTTCATTATGGTATACGGGCTGCTCAGATTACCTTCGCGGTGACCTTCGCAGGACCTTCTTATAGTTTTTCCTTCATTTTGGACTCATTTACAGTCCGGCGAGGACGACCGTGCCCCGAAACTTCATTACTGCACCACGTTAGGCAGAAACATCTCAACTCTTCAGATCGGTGATGATCCGTTTAATCTGGCTGAAGCTTCTCAACGGGGTTAGATCCTCCAATGCTCTTGAGCTTGAGAACGCATCATGACCGCTCCTTGTTCTTCAAGATGTTCCTGAGGGACGTAAAGGTTTTCTTTCTTCCAGCTCCCATTTGTAACCACATTTATGAGATCCACGCCGTTCCAAAGATGGTCTGGCTTCCTTTAAGGGCTTCCAGAACGAGTTGGAGGTTTGCTCTTCGAGGGTTGTTTAACTGCTCCCTACCGAGAAGGTGTTTCAGCCTCGCAAAACTCTTTAAAAGGAAACTTTCCCATCTCTTCTTCACACCCGTCACATATTTACCCGATCTTGTACACAATACAAAATTCTCTTCACATCTGAGGTCACTCGTCCTGTTTCTCCGGCAGCACTGCTATACAGCGAAAGGGAAGTTTCACTTATTTATTCGGAGCTTTATGCACTCCTTTGCGTCATTCATGCTGTTTACGATTGATAAAAAAAAATTATTGGTTTTCGCCGCACGACCGTTACAACAAATAGCGCCCGAGTCACATTTTTTTTGGATTTGGCGGCCTCTCTGGTGGAACTCAGTACTGCAGGCAAACCGCATGGAGCGGGTTTCGGAATTTCAGGTTCTCCTTTGGCGTCCAAAAACACGCTCGAATCTTATTCGCAAGACAAGGACAACGGATCTGTCTCTATTGACATGTCACGCTGTTCTAATAACACGGAGCTTTCATAAAAGAGGCGCTGAGAGTCTACAGCGGCCCGATGTTTGCTCTTGTGCTTACCGAGCAGCAGTTTATTGGATTTCTCTCCGGCGAGGTCCCTCGGTAACTCGGGTCATTTGATTTGGAGCTTCTGCCTGATCGGCTTTATAAGTGAGAGCTGAGAAAAAAAAAACAAATAAAAAAACGTCTCAGCACTGTAAGCGACGAGCTGCGATTAAGACGTTATGGATAGGCAGGGGGCGTGGCTTCTCTAGACTGACAGTCACAGGCGATCTTAACCAAAAAAAAGGCGTGGCCTCCTTACCTACGAAGGAGGCGTGACCTTGAAGTTCAAAAGCACCTCTAAAGTCAGCTTAGTCGCTACGATTGCGAAGGCGGTGCCTGACCTAATGCAGGGGGCGTGGCCTTTGTACCTGTCAATCACAGCAAAAGAGGTGTGGCCTGTACTTGTAAAGTTAAGTAAAAGAGGCGTGGCTTACGGTATCACTCGCGTTGATGTTGGGGAATTGAGCAGTGACCGCTGATTGGCGTTTAAATGACCGGGGGTGGGGGGGGGGGTGTCGTGCACTTTCTGCGCTTTCAATCGTAGTGGGGGGCGTGTCTTAAATGCCCGCCAATCAAACCGAACGGGCGTGGCCTGCGCGCATGACATTCCCAAGCACCGAGGCTGAAGATCAGCCTTTCTATTCGCTCTCGAGCGCCGTTTTTGCCCCGGCGATGCCCGGTTTCGCCCTCTGTTCCCAGATAACGATCTGATTTGCCGAGGTGCCCGGGGGGGTGGGGGGTGGTGGGGGTGTTTCAGGAGCCGCGGCTGCACCTCCTTTATTGCACTTGAAACCCCGGAGCCAGGGAAGGTGGCTGACTTTAATAAGGCAAGACGAGACGTGACGTGGGTTGGAGTACGACCTGTAATCCTACGGCGTACGCGGGAAACGGGATTCACAGGAGCCAAAATTCCTTGGATAAGCAGGAAATAAGTCGTGTTGTGCCACCGGGATCGTGGACTCAACCCTGATCCGATCCGTACACGGCTCGTTTCCTTCTGATTCCTTCCCAACTGAATTTGTTCTGACCTCTCGGTGTCCCTCAGTCTGTCCCACTAAGGCTAAAGAATGACAGGACGCTTCCTACCAGCAGGGGGCAGAAAAGCATTATTGAGTTTATTGTGATTGTGCGTGTGTGTGCGTGTGTGTGTGTGTGCGTGTGTGTGTGAGAGAGAAAAGAAACAGAAAGGCAAGCTCATGAATGTTCTGGAGCACCTCATCTGCAGAGGGGAATCTCCCGAAGCGTGGACGTGTGAAATCGCTTTTATTCGAATAGAATTGTCGCTGCTGTCATTTCTACTCCCTTTTCTTCACTCATTTTGTCTTTCGTCATTAATCCATTATCGTTAGCTCCTGGGCGGGACCCCTGTCTACCCTCTCTTAGACGGGAAAAAGGAACGATCAGACTCGAACCGGGTGAAAATTGAAATTGAGTGAAAAATTGAAATGAAATGCAAAAAAAAAAAAAACGCCCAAATGACTGGATTTGGAGAATTAGGGTTGCCAGATGTTAACGTTCAGTGCGAGTGCGTCGAACTTACGCATTCAAGGAGGTATTCTGGAACTGGAAGTTTTGGTACCGGAACAGGAACTGGTTGTACCGGAGCTAGTTTTAGTACTGAAACCACTCTAGGAAAACTAGAACTTTGGTACTAGAACTAGATAGTGACCCTGGATTCTGTAGTATTCAAAGAATGGTACTAAAACAAGAACTATTTGTATAGGACCTAGAGCCTTTGTCATGGAAACAAGAACTATTAGGACTGGAACTAGCACTATTTTAACTTAAACTAGAATTTTGGTACTAGAACTAGACCCTTCGATAGTGACCCTAGATTATGTAGTATTAAAAGAATGGTACTAAAACAAGAACTATTTGTATAGGACCTACAACCTTTGCCATGGAAACGAGAACTATTAGAACTATTAGAACTATTAGGACTATTATTATTACTATTATTTTAATTGGAAACGAGAACTATTAGGACTGGAACTAGCACTATTATTGAACTTGAACTAGAATTTTGGTACTAAAACTAGACCCTTTGATAGTGACCCTAGATTCTGTAGTATTAAAAGAATGGTACTAAAACAAGAACTATTTGTATAGGACCTAGAGCCTTTGCCATGGAAACAAGAACTATTAGGACTGGAACTAACTCTCTTTGTCCTTAAACTAGAATTTTGGTACTAGAACTAGACCCTTTGGTATAAAAATTAAAATTAGAACTACTTATACTGGAACTATAACCTTTTGTACTGAAACGAGAACTATTTGTATTGGACCTAGAGCCTTTGGAACGGAAACGAGAACTATTAGTACTGGAACTACCATGATCTGAACTTAAAACAGAATTTTGGTACTAGAACTAGAGCCGTTGAGTGTGAAATATGGAACTATTGTTTCTGTAAAGCAGTGAAACTAGAACTGGAACTACACCTGTCAGAAATATTAGGGGATAGTTCTGTATGGGACGTTTGGTTCTGAATGTCCCCTGTTTTTTCTGGAACTAAAGATGTTGGTACTTTTCAGAGTGGAACATCGTTTGGTTAGCAGAACTAATGGTACCTATGGGACTTTATCTGGGTCTTTGGGTTGGGAGATGAGATGTAGAGAGACGTGTCCTTCTACTTTGCTGTAGAGACGTTTATTGTGCACAGTCAGTGTTCCTATAACGGGACGATCAGTCGCTCTGAATCCTGAGACAGAATGAGAAGAGAAAGCAGGAAAAAAACAAACAAAACTAAAAGACATAAAGAAATAAAGAAATAAGAGACGGATATGTAGAACACAGCAGAAATGAGAAAGCACAAAGACAACATCAGACATGGCTTCATCCTCCAGTGCCACATCAGCTCCCTCTGCCAGCCGTGCCCTGCCTGAGACTCGTTCCCTGTCCCTGTGCCCCTGTGTCCCAGTGTTCCTGTGTCCCTGTGTCCTTGTGTCCCAGTGTTCCAATGTCCTTGTGTCCCAGTGTTCCTGTGTCCCTGTGTCAATGTGTCCCAGTGTCCTGGTGTCCTTGTGTCCCTGTGTCCCAGTGTCCCTGTGTCCCAGTGTTCCTGTGTCCCTGTGTCCTTGTGTCCTAGTGTTCCAGTGTCCTTGTGTCCCAGTGTTCCTGTGTCCCAGTGTTCCAGTGTCCCTGTGTCCCAGTGTTCCTGTGTCCCTGTGTCCTTGTGTCCCAGTGTTCCAGTGTCCTTGTGTCCCAGTGTTCCTGTGTCCCTGTGTTCTTGTGTCCCAGTGTCCCTGTGCCCCAGTGTCCCTGTGTCCCAGTGTTCCAGTGTCCCTGTGCCCCAGTGTCCTTGTGTCCCTGTGTCCCAGTGTTCCTGTGTCTCTGTGCCCCAGTGTCCCAGTGTCCCTGTGTCCCTGTGTCCTTGTGTCCCAGTGTTCCTGTGTCCCAGTGTTCCAGTGTCCTTGTGTTTCTGTGTCCCAGTGTCCCTGTGTCATTGTGTCCCAGTGTCCCGGTGTCCTTGTGTCCCAGTGTTCCTGTGTCCCAGTGTCCCATGGCCTATAAAGGCGTGGTGTTAAGCGTCGTTCGGGGCCGGGTCATCGTGGTTCTACGATGTTCTACGACGTTCTCTCGCGATTTATTCGCATTCGCGTTTGTCACGTCCCGCTTATTTAGTTTATCTTTGTGCGTTGGCGCTTTGCGCCTGTTGTGTATGATACACACTCGCGCTATAATGGCGATTATGGGCGTGTATGTGCGTCCTTCTGGCGCTACAGCCCCTTCCGCCTTTTCTCCTTCTCCCTCGTGCTCCATGCGCGTCAGAGCTCAGGCTCGCCCTCTGGCACTTCGGCGTCCTTTTCCACTCAATACAGCAGCAACCCGGTCTTTGTGTAAAAGGACACTGTCCGGCGCTCTTGCGCTCTATTGAGTCGGATTCTTGTCGTGGCTGGCTCGAGGTGTGCCCCGATTAGAGTAACCGGCTAAAGACACACTCTATAAGACGTATCCCGGTCTTGTTTTTTTAGCTTTGCATGCACTTTCGAGCTCACTTTCGCCCCTTGGCGTTTGGATCACCTCCGACTGACGCTTTGGCGTCCTCTCGCAAAAAGTCCACCACCCTCTATCGTAACACACATGCCTTTTAAAAAAAACATAGATAGGAGAAGGACATCAATTAGTGCCCTGAAGTTACCCAAAGTCCCATGCGACTCAGACAGCAGCAACATAATGAAAGTCACATGACAAAAATTGTGTGGGTGAAAATCACCCGGCGTTAGCATTCTAGGGTTAATATATAATGTATATATCATAGCATAGCATTCCTAAAACATTTTTAATACTGCACACAAGCATGATCATGACTTATATAATTATATAGTTATGTTTGCAATTATCATATGGGGGTAACTCTGTTTCTCCCAACAACTGTCCCCAACCTTACTGTCCTCTCAGTGATGTTACTGTGTAAAGGACAGTGAGAGCCAGTGAACATGTGTTTGTTTTATTGAGCAGTTTTTCTGCCAGTAGGACAGAATTCACTCATGACGAGATAGTGTGTCAGTAATAACAGAATTAAGAATCTGTGCATCTGTCAAGATAGCTATACCTAAATACCATGATTTCCTGATACAATGGGTGTCACAAGAGGTTGCGTGTACAAGGAGAGTATGTGTGGAGGAGACTAAGAAGAGTGTGCATAAGGATAGCAGACCCTATGCTGAGCTTCACCCACTGAGCCATTTTGCCCTTTCAGATAACTCTGTTACTCCCAAATCACATTATCAATTCTGTGGGCTAAGGTTGAAACATATGGATTGCAGGCAGACAGAGGGATGGCAGGATGAGCCGAGTGGCCATCAGGGAGACGGATGGAGCACCTGATGTGGATGGATGGAGAGGCCATTTATAAAGCTGTAACTGCTCATGTGATATCGACATTCGTCCAACACACTGTACTTAGCCTCTGTCGCTGTTTCTCTTTTTCGCAGGATCCCTTCCTAAGTACCTTCAGCTTTGGCTGGCAACCGTTTCCATTTTTTTTATCCTTATACAGCCCCATTACTTGTAAAGCCAAAAAGAATTTGATGAAGGATAAAGCAAGTCGTTTCCATGCTGTCTTTCCTTTTCTCATTTCCTTTACAGGCGGCTGGCCGATTAGTATTCAGATTTCATGCTGGCTGAAATCAGATGTGCTATCTGACTAGAAAGAGCAGGAGATGAGATCTTAAATTAGACCTGCGGAGAAAACGAGATGAGCCTATCTGAAATAACAGGACAAGTTATTTTATAGAGCAGGTTTAAACAAATGATTTTCATCCTCCGTCACTTCACTAAAAGATAAAAAGGCACTGAATTAGAAAAATGGGTATCTCTTTGTTTCTTTTCCTTCCCTCTCTGCTGCCAGTTTTCATTGGACGGCATTGTTGTTTCTGTTCTGTTGCTCCTTGGATGTCATGTTCAGGAGTCTGGCATTAATGGGGACATTTTTAGCTTGCAGGAGTTAAACGTGTGTGTGTGTGTGTGTGTCTGCAGTCCCTCTAGCAATATGTTTTAGACAACATATTACAGACAAATTTCCCATGTTGTATCTCATGATAAGGCTAGTTAAGTGAATATAAAGAGTTTGATGCGGTGATATAAAAAGCTATGATCCGCCTGACACTGTTTTCTACAATTACACCCTGCTGCTCTCCTCACCACGCTGCCTGTACTGATAATACAACTGCACAAGAGTAATTGGATCTTAATTACCACTATCGTCCCACCAAATGGCCTCTTCAGCAGCTGCACCGAAAGAAATCTTAAAAAAGGAAAGCAAAGGGGACTCCACCATCCATGCAGAGTAATTATTGGAGGAAGAAGAGAAGGGCACATTTCCCATCACATAGCTCCACCTGCTTAAGATCTGAATAAGGCATCACAGGGATTCTCTCTGCTTCACCTTCTGTTTCAGCTTTCACTGCTTTCAACACATAAGCATAAAAATGAGAATAGAGTGAAATTAAAAAAAACCTAAAACCTATTTCAGTGAAGAATAAATAGTAACAGATTTTTGTAGAACAGAACAGAGTGAAGTTTAGTTGAATCTAATAATATATAATAAAAATTTCATAATCCGATTGATATACTTCTAACAATATATATCACAATATGGCACATTTACTGTGATTATGTATTGACATAAATATACAGTTTTTGTTTTTTAATAAAATGATCACATGAAAGGCCTATTTTGCAAATATGTTTAACTATACACACTGTCACGCCCTCAAGCTGCGTCAGCCACGCAGCCGCGTCACATGCTTTAATCACCGGCAGTTGATTCTGCTTTAGCGCCCGTATAAAGCTTCGCTTCAAGCGTTATACGGGCGTGAAGCTTTGTTTTCCCTGTGTGTGCTTTTGTTATGGTTTCCTTGGTTGTTTCGTTTTGTCTGGTCCTCTGTATTTGGTTATTTCTGTTTTTATAATAAACCGCTGCCTGCACTGCATCCCGCATTTTGTCTCCGCTTTATGGACTTCCCGCGCACCACGCTGCGTTACTCCGACGTGGTCGTTATAGAAAGCTTCGCCACCTAGGAGACAGCGATTGCAGTCCACGCTACCCACGCTACCCAGCCACGGATGCTGCCATTGCTCGGGTTTGTTTTTTTTTTCCCCTCACCAGCTAGTGTTTTTTGTTACGTTTGTTTCCGTTTCTCCGTTTGAGTTGCAGTTGTTTGTTTTTTTGCCATGCCTAGTTCGTTTTGGCTTTCGCCATGCCTGGTTCGTTTTGGCTTTCACCATGCCTAGTTCTTTTTGGCTATCGCCATGTCTAGTTCTTTTTGGCTATCGCCATGTCTAGTTCTTTTTGGCTGTCGCCATGTCTAGTTCTTTTTGGCTGTCGCCATGCCTAGTTCTTTTTGGCTGTCGCCATGCCTAGTTCTTTTTGGCTGTCGCCATGTCTAGTTCGTTTCGGCTTTCGCCGTGCCTGGTTCGTTCTGGCTTTCGCCGTGCCTGGTTGGTTTTTTTCTCTCACCATGCCTGGTTTGTTTTGGCTTTTGCCGTGCCTGGTTTGTTTTGGCGCTCGCCGTGCCGGGTTCGTTTGGACTCTCGCCGTGTCAGATTCGTTTGGACTCTCGCCCCGCCTAGTTTAACGGCTTTGTCGCCCCGCCTTGTTAAACGGCTTTGTCGTCCTGCCTAGTTTAACGGCTTTGTTGCCCTGCCTAGTTAAAAGGCTTTGTCGCCACGCCTCGTTTTGTGACTTTGTTGCCACGCCTCGTTTTGTGACTTTGTTGCCACGCCTCGTTTTGTGACTTTTTTGCCACGCCTCGTTTTCTGACTTTGTTGCCACGCCTCATTATCTGGCTTTGTCGCCAAGCCTCGTTATCTGGTTCTGTTGCCACGCCTAATTTATCGACTTTGTGCCGTGCCTTAGTTATTTGGCTTTTCGGCCGCGCCCTAGTCAAGTCGGCTCCTCGCCACGCCCTAGACAAGTCAGCTCCTTGCTGCGCCCTAGTCAAGTCGTCTCCTCGCCGCGCCCTAGTCAAGTCGGCAACTCGCCGCGTCCACGTCCCTTGTGTCCCGGCTATTAGAGGCCGTACCTGGTTCCCTGGGAGGCTGTTTTTCGCTCGTCGCCCGTTAGAGGCTGTTTTTCGCTCCTCGCCCGTAGAGGCTGTTTTTCGCTCGTCGCCCATTAGAGGTTCTTTTTGCTCTCGCTCTTGGTACCCCGGCCCACTCGCCGCTCTCGGTACTCCGGCCCACTCGCCGCTTCCATTTGCCTTTTGTTTCTTTTAAGATTTTGTGATGCAGGCACCTTAGAGCGTCATACGGGCGCGAAGCTTTGTGTTCCCCATTTTGTGTTCACGCCCCTGTGCGTGCTTTTTTTTATGGTTTTCTTGGTTGTTTCGTTTTGCCTGGTCCTCTGTATTTGGTTATTTCCGATTTATTTATAATAAATCGCTGCCTGCACTGCATCCCACATTTTGTCTCTGCTTTATGGACTTCCCGCGCATCACGCTGCGTTACTCCGACGTGGTCGTTACACACACACTCAAGACCATTATTTTCAAAGATGAACACTCAACAAATAATACGTACGTTCTCATAGAATATTATAAATCTCAATTTTTTTGAAGTATTGTGCAAATCGTTAACCAAATATATTTAAAAAATACATATAGTAACATTTGTTTAATAGTAATTCACAGATTGCAATTATCTTTGTATTTTTTCTTGAATGACCGATTCTGTAGGTTTAGCACAGAACAAGTGATAAGTAAAAGAAAAAAAATTAAGGAAAAAAAAGTATAGGAACATATAGTCTTGGTTCAAGTTCACAAGCACATAAGAACATTCGAGTCATCCTAAATTGTACAATCTAAATTGATTTTAGGAATACGGTTTTAATTCATGTAATCACATACTGAAAAATGTTCAGTTTGAATGATTCATTATAACTCACATTAACTAGAACTCAAACCAAGGAATCAAAAGTAGAACATCATATAGCAGCTCAAAGGAGGAAACTAAAATCGCCTTAAAGAGGACAGCATAAGATCAAACACTAACGCGCACACAAGAAGCCGTGAGCTCAAACACAAAGGAGCCTCATGAAGCTCAAATATGAGATGTTGCTCTACTACAAAGCATACTACTTCAAAGAACGATGCACGAGCACATCACTTTGCTGTACGAAGCTCTAGGCTTTTGGCAAAAAGCGCAAATCTCGACACACAAGCACAAAACTTTAAGTCTGCTGAGTCAAGCCACATGCGAGACACACTCAGAAGAAGAGTGAATGTCACACACCGAAGGAAAAAGGATAGTGGCTTAAATGACACTTCCTGTGCTGTGCAGAACTCCTATACAGCTTGTAGTTTTCTGGCAACACAAAGCACCTTTGAAGCTGCAAGGCAAAGCCATGAACCAAGTAGGTACAACCGTGGCTGTCTGAGATTGCACTTAAATTATATTAGAAACCCCAACCTAATGTAAACGATATGCTTTGTGACTGTAAGCACTTATTTCTGTTTTATGTTCTGGTAAGATCAACAGGCTATGTTATACAAAACAAATAATATGTAACAAATAATAAAATAGTAGAATGTCATTTGTTAAAATGCATCATTATACATCATACTTATTATGGATATTGTTGGCCATCTTAAAATGCTACATGACCACCTTTCCTTTGGAAAAACTTCCCCTTGATCCAACATGGCAGCTTTCAAGATAGTGGTCATATTCTGGGCATAGATTAAATTTGCTGGGGTATTCAAACATGTCATTTTCCCTTTTGTTTCTAAAATAAAATGGTGCCCTGTGTCTTTTGACTCACCTGTACATAATATATTGGTACTGTGGTCCTTAAGTCCAAGAGGACTTAACCCACAACTGCTTGGATTATAAGATTGCATCTGTTATAAGTTGCTCTGGATGAGGATGTCTGGTAAATGCAAGTATTAATAAACAGTATTATATGTTATTGTAAATGTTTTGTAAAATATAACATTAAATAATCTATAGCTTAACATTGCTACAAATTAGTATTAGTATAGTCTTAGTCAAACTAAGGCAGTGGAACCTTCGAAAGCAAATGATAGTGATGTTTTTGCAAATGATAGTGATGTATTCAGAATTCACTGCATAAAGTCAACTGGATATAGCTAACAGTATCCATGTTATTATCAAATGTAAAAACACTAACATTTGGAAACATCTGGGAATATTTTAAACAAAAACTGTCCTAGAACATAGTTGGTAAAGCAACTGGTCCTGACAACAATTTCCACTTCCAAAAGTCCACTTTACTTTTCCTGTCAATTCTGTCTGTGAAATTTATGCCAAGGGCTCTACCAAGACTTATATAGTGGGCTAGTGGTGGTGTTTTTTGACCATTTTCTAACCAAGGACCAAGTAATTCGCCATAATGGCAAAAACAACACAGGTTAATATATCACGTTCTTTTAGAGTATCACTGAAAACCCCACCACAATTCACAAAATAGGATCTTTTAACTACACTGCTCACAAAAATGAGGGGATATTTTAAAATGAAATCTCCCATAAATGAAGTATGCCATACATTTTGAGAGCAGTGTAGATGGACTTCATTCTGCAAGTCAAGCACTGTTTAATATCATGTGAATAAGCATGACTCATATTCAAAATTACTGATCAAAAACACTTAATAAGACATAAATGTGTATATATGTCTTTGCTGATCTGTTGACTGGTTGGTGTTTGGTTTAATGGGTTGGCCATTGTAGCCAATTGAGCAGTTGGTACATTACACACAATTTCCAACTTATACCTTCCTTCCAGCTGGTCAAGACAGTCAAGACCAAGATCAGGACACAACTACTCCTAGTCAAAGCCAAGACCAGATTAAGCTTTTTAATCACACAAAAATAAAAAAGACAAATTGCTTTGTAATTCACTTTACATTAATTCAGATCATTTATTATGCGTTCATTATCAACTCACAGCAAGAAGGTTTTTGGGATTGATGACAGGTGGAGTGGTCTGGGTCCACCCTGTGTGGGTTTACTCCAGGTGCTCCGGTTTCCTCTCACAATCCAAATATATTATTTTGGTAAATTCATGACGCTAAGTGACCTTAGTGTGTGTATGAGTGTGCGAGTGTGTAACCTATGATGGATTAATGCTCTGTCTAGAATCTACCTTGCAGCCTACACTGCCAGATAGGCAACAGCTCTTACACAACTCTGTCTAGGATTATGTAGGTTAGAAAGTAAATGTATGTATGAATGTTTCTTCAGAATGGCTTGGTGGAAAGCACTGTCACCTCACAGCAAGGTTAAGTGGATTAAAAAACGAATGAATGAATGAACATTTCTTCTGCAGAGAGGTCCTGTATCACATAACTGGAGAGTATTATTCCAGATTTTGCGGAAATGATAAAATGCCATCAGTGGGCACAGTTGCACACTTGAAGTCTTTAACATCAACTGTTTAAAATAAAACATGTTTCTTGATTTGATACAGAAAGTGAAGTAAATTGTTTATCCGTGTTAGCCAATGTGAATGCAGGTTCTATTTAGGCAATATAGGTTTCAATTTATTGGTAATATCTAATAATTGAATTTCATTAAATTTTATTGGTATACCACTTTTTACAATATTCATTGTCACAAAGCCGCTTTACATTGTTACATAAACATTGTCACAAATTCGATTCTATTGTCCCTATTGAGCAAGCCAAATGGCGACAGTGGAAAGAAAAAACTCTTTGAGATTGAGAGGAACCAGACTCAGAAGGAAAACCCATCCTCATTTGAGTAATAAACATAAATATAATGAGAAAGGTTAGGTTTTTAATTGTTTTTAATGTTATCTCACATTGATGCATTGGACTTGCGATCTTTATTTTTTGGAACAACGTAAACTGGGGACATTGTCCTCTACTTCACTCCACCTCCCTGCATACTTACATTTCTGGAGTCCTAAATGCATTGTAGGATCTGCATAACAGGCTTTTTACTTTGGGACAGCATAAAGCGTGTTGTCAGTTATGAACACTTGGTGCAGGGTTGTTATTAGCTTAAGTACCATGTAAAGGTCATGTCCTGTAGTGGCTGGTGGCCTTCGTCCTTGCAGATTTTTGTGTCTTGCTGATTGGATGTGAAATTTATAAGCTAATGTGATGTCTGGTGGGAATGTTGTGATTCCAAGAAGATGTGAATAGACCATGTAAACAGACAGTTTGTCATAATGCAGATGAATCTCGTATATTTAGTAATGCTGGTTGGTTTTACAAGTAGCTGCCACAGAACTCTTTAGTATCTATAAAAGATACATATGCAGGTATGCACAATTGAGTGATATAGATGTTATCAGGACTTTATTACCATGAAGTCACATGGTCTTTTTAGTCTACCATAATGTAAATATAAAGGGGATTTTCACAAGAACACTATATGCAAACAGTACTTAAATGTACCAGAGATACCGCTGAAAATGCGAGTGGAACTCGTAACATCTGTCTGAAGCCTGAAAATTCACAATAATGATAGAAAATACAGTAATTTCCTAAAGTGTAACACTTTAAAGGATTATATGCTGACACTTGCTCAACCTGATACATGTGTTTGGATAAAATGCATTAATAGACATGTAACTCAGTTTGGAAAGTTATAGGTTAAAGAGCATTTGTATGTAGTTGGGATACAAACATAGGACTACTACTTCAACATTTAAATGTGTGTTCCCTTATATAATGGATATTCAAAGTATACTTTTGTAAGTCCACTGACCACATTCAGGTTTATTATGGATAAATGAGTTGGCAGTCTTCAAATGCAGGTGATTCTCATGGACTAAAAAATCCAGGCCATTTGTTTTGTGCACCCATAAACCCTTAATTTATTATCAGTGCTCAACAGTTGATATGGTCCCTCCTTTACCCAAAAAGGTTATATCCTTATAATGATTAGGGAGTTTTTCCTTGCTTCTTTCACCATAGGATTGGCTGTAGATATTAGTAATATAAAATTGAAGCCATGAAGGTGCTTAGAGACAATGCTCCATTGTATAAAGCACCATATAAATAAATCTGTCTTGACTTGGCCCTTCCCACCACTTTTTCAATGTATGTTTGTTATGTTTCCATGATAATTTGCCCCCTGCATGACTACCTTTTGTAAAGCTTAGTAGTAGATATGACATTATGGTTTTGTTGTTGTACAGTACCTTTTCCGATCTCATCATGTATCCTGAAATAATATATGTGTATTTTACTGTAATGTTATTTATTTTACTGAAACTGTTTGTTTCTCTGTGTGCATGACAACAAACTCTTGAATCTTGAATCGTATGTTATACTTTAAATCAGAGATTTGAGCATCCCCAATACTATGAGTGCACGAACTGATGAATCATGTTTCACTTCATTAAGGCCTAATGAGCCTATTTTGTGTGGCCAAACATGGATGTGATTTTTCTGGTGCTACACATTTCTCCCTTCATACCAGATAGCATCTTGGATTCCAAGTATAATTAGATTTCTTAGCATGGTGAGTCAGGTTGCATTTTCTAAATAGAAGAGAGATTTGCCATGGTAGTGTCATTTCTGAGAAACATCGGCCGCACTTCACTAAAGTCACTGTTTGTTGTGCATTAACTTTGATGACTGCTATTTAAGACTGGATTTAAATAGACATAAATGAACCTGTTGTTTAATGTGTATGTTCATTTTTGCAAGTACTCAAAAACAACCCCAGTCAGAAAGAAATGAGCATGTGTGTGAAATGCAAATAAAAAATGCTGTGGTCTTACATTTACTTTTACTATTATTTAATCGCAGACAGTACTAACCCAGAATATTTCATGTTTTTATTTAATATGAATGAATGTGTGCAGAAAAAAAAAATAATTTAAGAAAAAAATGTAATATGTAAGGAATACTATTTTTTCGTTCCAAGTTATTCTGAATAGGGGTTATATAAAACTGAAAGAAAAACGTGCAAATCACTACAGATTTAGTATATCAGGAGGTTAAGTAAGAGCTGCACTATAAACAATATAATTGGTTTGCTGTAAATAGGTGGAATTGCATGTGTGCAATTAGGTATTGATTACGGTAACAAGCACTGCAGACCATTTACTCCAGTTTGTCAAGATTGATTTGAGAATCTGCTTGGGTAAAGTGTTGTTCCTGTTTCATGGTCTTTTTATTCCCTAAATTGATTCCAAAATGGAAGGCTGGAGAAAATATAACTGGCTTATTGAAGACCCCCAGCATTAATATAATTGGCCATTTCCTGATTCTATAGGATGGGTAGTTTATGATGATTTACTATGAATTATATACTTCTCTTGTTTTCTGTGGATGAGCCACGCCAGGCTACTATGTACTCAATAATGGCCATGGAAACAGGTGAGCCCATGTCAATGTTAAAACTAACCAAAACTTAGAACATTGTTACAGGCAGTACACAGCATCATACTGGCTCACACATCAGGGCAATGCAATCTTGTAAGAGCATTATTTTGGGTTATGACAGGAAACTGTTGTACCTTGTCAAAGTTCAATTGCAAGACAAATATAGTAATTGATTTTATAGTAAGTGATATTTGGCAACACATTTGTATCTATAGATGTGTTTATTTACAGTGGATTCCTTTGAGATGAAGTCACTGATCATGGTGCTTCAGTACTTAGGGTCAGTAACCCTGTTGTGTGCACCTCAGCCTCACATCCTGTTTTATTTTGTAAAAGCCTTTGAGAAATCCACAATGGGGTTCTGGCTCCGACAGCTAAGATAGTTTGGCTTGGGGATAATAGTTTTGAATGCTGAGTTAAAATACAAACAGAACCCTTACACAGGTCCCTGTGCACTCCAGTACAAACTGCATGACGTCCGGCATGTAATATGTGATTGCTTTGATGTGATGTGAAGTTTTAAACCAGCCAGAAACAAAGCAACAACGGAATACCTGGTTAGAAATGTCTGTGAAAAAGGTGGCAATTGGTCAGAGCTGAGATTCAGTGTGGAGATGAGGAATGGGCCAGGAGCTCCCCTGGTTTGCTGTCTTTTGAAGATATTGTTGAAACCCATCTTTTGTGATGGGTGCAGTGAGGGGCAGCTTGGGAGCTAAGCTGTAGGTATGAGCAAAGGCTTTTGAAGCCTTTGAACAACTGGATAAGCAGTTCATAAATCAGGGGCAGTTTGAAAGGCTGCTCAAAAGCAGCGTCTGTGTTTGAGGACAACTCGTAAAACCTGTGTTAGGTTCATGAAAATCTGATAGATATTTTAGATGTGGTAGATTGCAAGACTTCTACTTTTCTTTGAAATTCTTTCTAATGCTGTGCAAGGACTGTAGCATGGGACGGTTCAGGTAGTCAAAAGACCCTTGTGCTCTCAATATATGAGGAACTTTGGTGCTTTTTCAACAATAATATAGAAGAAACCAGAGAGAACTAATTTATTTTGATTTCACCAAAATTGCTGGGCCAGCATGATGGCTCAGGATTTAGCACTGTCACCTCATATCAAGAAGGTCCTGGGTTCAGTACCTAGTTGGGGTGGTCTGGGTCCTTTCTGTGAGGAGTTTGCAACAATTGGAATGTTGTGTAAAACATAAATTAAAACAGAATTTGATGATTTGCAAATTAATTTCAACCTATATTCAAATGAATACACTACAAAGACAATATATTTGATGTTCAAACTTATTTGAACAAATATTATTACAAATATTCACTCATTTGGAATTTGATGTCTGCGACATGTTCCAAAAAACTTGGGACAGGGGCATGTTTACCACTGTGTTACATCACCTTTCCTTTTAACCACTCAATAAGTGTTTGGAAACTGAGGACACTAATTGTTGAAGCTTTGAGGGTGGAATTATTTCCCATTTTTGCTTGATGTACAACTTCAGTTGCGCAGCAGTCCAGTGTCGCTGGTGTCATATTTTGCACTTCATAATGTGACACACATTTTCAGTGAGAGACAGGTCTGGACTGCAGGCAGACCAGTGTAGTACCTGCACTCTTTTACTACGAAGCCACACTGTTGTATCTTGTGCAGAATGTGGCTTGGCTTTGTCTTGCTGAAATAAACAAGGACGTTCCTGAAAAAGACGTTACTTGGATGGCAGCATATGATGCTCCAAAACCTGTATGTATCTTTCAGCATTAATGGTGCCTTAACAGATATGCAAGTTACCCATGCCATGGGTACTAACACACACCCCATACCCCCCAAAATATGCTGGCTTTTGAACTTTGCACTGATAACAATCCAGACAGTCCTTTTCCTCTTTGGTCCGGAGGAAACGACGTCCATGATTTCCAAAAACAATTTGAAATGTGGATTCGTCAGACCACAGGACACTTTTCCACTTTGTGTCAGTCAGAGGGCTTGAAGCTCACGGACATTCAATGTTGGTTTTCAGACTTGCCGCTTACTTGCACAGATACTGTATATCCAGATGATATTACTTTTTTATGATATTATGGACTGTAAATTACGAAATCCCTAAATTCCTTGGAATTGCATGGGAAATGGTGTTCATAAACTGTTAGACTATTTGCTCACACAGTTGTCCAAAAAAATGGTTACCGTAACCTCGCCCCATCCTTGTTTGTGCATCACTGAGCCTTTTGGTGATGCTCCCTTTATACACGATCATGACACTTACCTCTGGAATGTTTCAAACAGATTTATTTGAGCATTCCTCAAGTTTCCCAGTTTTTGTTGCCCTTGTCCAAACTCTTGGAATGTGTTGCAGGCATCAAATTCCAACGAGTAAATATTTGCAAAAAAACAATAAAGTTTATGTTTAACGCAACGTCCCAACTTCATTGGAATTGGGGTTGTATTTTGTTCTTGTATTACAGGACCTATATGCAACTTTTCATAGCGTAACCCACGAGGAAATGTGAAGGTGTGTGTGTGTGTGTGTGTGTATGCGTTATTACTCCCTCCTCATCACTTACACCTCACAAACCACACAGTTAGATAATGAGTTAATACATTATTAAAGCAAGGGCTTTGTGGTTTTTAATTACTTTGACTCAAACATGGGTACACAATATATAATAAACTGAGTCAATTATAATTACATTCTGTGATTTATAATAACCCAGTGATTAATGAAAAGGCTCTTACCTGGGTAAGAATATGGAAAAAAAAACCTGTTTTTTACTTATTATTATTTAAACAAAGAGCAAACATGACATAAAAATTGATGCTTGATATCTAGATGCTTTTTACTTATTACATTGTTGTAGCGATCTAAAGTGGCTGTGTGTAGGGGGTGTTCAAGTTTATATATCATTGTAAGGACCAAATTTACCCACTAAGATCTGACACTTTTTGCATCGTTTTATTTATTTATTTATTTTACTTTCATTTGAAAAATCAAAAGAGGCAAAAAAAACTACTTTAGGTTACAGAGGTTATGGTTAGAGTTATGGGGGAGGTGGAGATGTAGCACTAATTACCTACAGTGATATGCCAGTGGAAAGTCCCCACGATGATAGAAAGACAAAATTTTGTCTGTGTGTGTGTGTGTGTGTGTGTGTGTGTGTGTGTGTGTGTGTGTGTGTGTGAGCACGAGTGTTTGCATGTGTGTGTTGCTTTTTCTTTTGTAATGTTGTGTTGAAAAGGTCACAGTGCTGCTGTGCGAATGCTGCGCAATCTCCTTTCATCAGGAATTCAACAAAAGACCAGAGACAGAGAGTAAGACAGACAGACAGACAGACAGACAGACAGACAGACAGAGAAAACACATGAGTGAGAGAGAGGGAGAGAGGGAGAATTAAAGTGAAAGCTTGAAAATTAGTTAGAGTAAAATAAGATTACACAATAATTGCTGTCCGCTTTTTTTGGTTCTTTCTGTTTGTTTGTTTGGTTGTTTTATTTGTATTTGTTTATTTGTTTTGTTTAAAGCATCCTCATCCAACAGCATGGCTAACATAGTCTCTCTGTCTGTCTTTTTTGTCTTTCTCGCTGTTTCACTCTGATCTCCTGATCGCCAAGCTGATGGATGACTCGATAGTGGTTACCTTGTCGACTGTGGCAGTTTGGATTAACCGTTAAATGATGTAGTGCCCATGTTAGCATTAGCGTGAGTGGCTCACCTGTCACCCTTCTCCCCTCCTTCCTGTCTCCCGGCGGTCATTCCCTCTTTCTCATAATTCTCTCTCACTCACACTGATTCATGTCTCTCTGTCACAGGGCTCTCACAGACAGTTTAGTAATGAAACATTGTGTTTTTATTCCTGGGTTCTGATAAAGGATATGTTCTTGCTTCTCCTTCCAGCTTCCTAGACTAATAAATTCACCTGTGCACACTGGACCACTCCCTGTTCTCACCTAGTATTATTATTTTCCCTCTTGCCAGTAGAAAAATCTTTCAAATTTAAGTTTTTAAAATTTCCAAATTCAACTTTGAACGTCATAGATATTTATACTAAAAAGTACTACGCACTTGCTAGTTAGGTATAACCCCATAGAGTTCCCAGTAACTACATTCATTCACTTCATCATTGATCCATTATTTTTTCTTATTCCTCATTTTTAGCATGAAACTCTGTTGTTTATATGGCTATACCTGTGTACAAATATATTTTAAAATGGTGGTTTTCCTCAACATAGGCATTATTTGCATCTGGATCAGTCACTAAACATTTGAGTTCTGCAAACTTGCAACAAAGCTGGACAGTTCTAAGAACTAAAAAAAACGTTCCTCTGGTGAACTGAATCTGTTCCAAGAAAATAGAATGAGTGAGTTACATCATTGTTTAAGCCAGTTAAGTCAAATACAGCAATGATGGAATTCCCCACTAATTTCCTCTGATACTGTTTTTTTTTATTTCCTATAGAAAACAAAGGTGAGCACTACTATGTCATGTGTCATGCCAACACTGAGATCAGTAATGTGAGGGGTTGCGTCTCATCGAGGGGATTAAGTTCATTCAAAATGTTGTCCAAGAACATGAATATGGAATGGTATCAAAACATCCTCCAAGAGCAATTTCCACCAATGACCCAGGAGCACTTTGGAGATGAACAATGCTTTTCCAGCATTATGGAGCACCATGTGACAAGAAAAGAGCAATAACCAAGACATTTAAATTTTGAGTCTATGGCCAGGAAACTCACCAGATCTCTATCCCATAGAGAATCTTACATATATATTCTTATATATATATATATATATATATATATATATATTGTTATCGGTAAGTGTTTCACATTTTTTTACTTACAAAGATAAGAGTGACTGTTTTGTACAGTACTCTGCTAAATACTTTCTCATTGTTTATTTAATATTATTGCTAAAAATAAAACACTATAGGCAATAGTAATGTCAGGTCAACAGGGGTGAAAGTAGTTTTCAGTCCTACTACTACCTTTGCTTCATGTTGTTCACCTCTTTATGCATCCTTTTGAAAAAAATCTGATTTGAATATATTTATATTGAGGACAGAATTAGACTTGACTGGTTCAGTGAGGTGACATATGATGAGAACACGAAGAGTGTATGACTGTAATGACTGTATGACCGCTTTGCTACCCCTTCAAATATTTCACCACATTCAAAGTTATTATAACCACTCTGGATACAGGTGTAAGCATGCCCTGGATGGACACAGTTATTTGCATTTGCATGTGATGCCTGACCTGGCCAGAAAGCACTGTCCGATTCTTGCACCAGTATATGCCAAATTATACAGTATATAATTCCCTCTTGTCTGTTTTCTACAGACGTTTATAAAACCTTTATTATAGCCATCTAATTCTTTGACAGGGATAATCATCTATTTGTATATGTAAAACACCCTGGGAGGCTTGGAGGATTCATTTATAAACTCTAACAATACATTTGTATGAGTAACACAATCTCAACCTAAGGAACTAAGATGACAATTTTTTAACATCAGCTTCAACGTGATAAATCAGATGATTAAACAGAACTACCACATTTTTGTCATTTGGACATACATTAATGTATAGTGTGTGTAGTAGAAGGAGCCATTTCTGATGTATATATGGTATGTTTGCCAGTAGCTCTTTAATAAATATAGCTACATAACAAACGTCAAACGGTCCATCCATTAATCACTTTCCCAGCACTGAAAATGTGAATACTTAGATTTACTGGCAGTAGTTGATGCAATATGCTCTCTGTGTTGATAAAAGAAGCGATAGCTAAGGAGGATAGACAAAACACAACAGTACTATATACTCTTTACAACTGAGTTGCTCTGGTGTGTAAGTGTGATACAAAGGCCAATAAAGGAACAAGTATACAGACCTTTTTAGAGATAAGAAGTGGAGGCTTATGGATGAAGAACATTACAGAACTACTACTTTTAGTAATTTTCTCCATTCTGTTTTGCCCATTAACAATTTTTGTAAGCCTATAGTTCATGTTAGCTAAAATTTGTAAAAGCATTTGATTTTATAACCATCTTTAAAAGTGAGTTTCTTTGTTAAGAAATATTACAAAATGTTTAGATTTGTTAATGCTTTGTGGACTGTACTTCCAGATTGTAGTGTGCTATTTTTATTTATCTTTGTTATTGCTGGCATCTGCAGAAGTTATTCTATCCACAATGCTCACAAAATTAGGGGATATTTCATTAGGGAATCTTTTATTTTAAAATATTATCTAATCTTTGTGAGCAATGTAGATTGTTTCATTGTAGCTTCCAGCAGTTCTTTTAATTTAACAGAAGCTTCACAACAACCACTGAATACTGTGTTCATGACACCAGGCCTGCATTGTTGAATTCTTATCTGGGTACCATTTAAGGTATAATATACTTGTTCATATTTCATCCCTCATACATTTCCAGTATTTTTTCAATTTTCCCATTTCCAATTTTCCAGTAAATTCAGATGTTTGTGTTTCATATATGTAAATATGCTCAGTGACCAAAAATACACCAAAAAGCAATTGTTGGGATCAAATGGAACACCATATATATGAATACAGTAATAATTTATGTCAGTGATTACAATATTTGAGTAAAAGAATAGGTTTACTGGGGAAAATTGCACAATCAAGGGGAGGCTCTAGTGCCCTGTTGAGCAACTTCTAGCTTGGTTGCAAGATTATATAAGACTAAGAGGCTTACAGGTTTCATATGGTGTGCTGCAACACTTTTTGTCTACAAATGATGCAGCTGTGCATGTAGATCCTCTACACTAATGGTTTGCTGTGATTAGCATCCCAACTGGTCCCATAAATGCTCAATGAATCTGGCAACATAATGGGCACTGATAAGACAAATTTCCTCATAGTAAACACCTGAAAATGGTCCAGGCAGAAGCAGAGGTGTGTAGTGAAAGTGTCACCTGTGTCTGGGTGACAATTCAACTGTGGCATCTGCTTGTGCATGTCGGCCATTTGCAGCCTGTTCACTGTGTGAGCATGCCCTCATGGAAGTACTGTTCACTTTTTGATATTGACCTAGTCCAATGATGTCAACTGGGAATATGTCATTGGGTACATCCTAGGGGTATGTCTAGCAGTCAGTTATCACCAAAAGGTACACTTCCCAAAAGTAACACTCTGAGAGCCGTTTTACAGGGCAATGGGGAAAGCATTTTATCCCCTCAAGGCCCAGTGCCTAATCAAGCATTTGATTATTATATCATATGCATATACATATATATGTACACATGAAGCAAAATGTATAAGAATGGCTGTTGCTTCAAACTGTATAAAGAGTAAATATATCAGTAGATTTTTTTCAGAGGTGGGGTTATAGGAAGTGTCATGGGTATAAGGAGAAGCAGAAATACCTGTAGTAGTCGAAGGGAATAAATGTTGGTAAAGGGTTTATCAACCCCTACTGACTCACCAATTCACAGTTGTTGGATGTACAATCAAGGCCAAAAGTCTGATAACAAGAAGAAACAAGACACTACCTGTCAACCAGGAATTTTACATAGGTGGGACTGCAAGGTTAGGGGCTGGGGGAACACACAAACACAAAAGAAACAGACAGAATGACTGAGCTAACAAGCTTGAACACTAACAGCACGGATAATTAACTTAATTAACTTAATTATCACTGACACTAGCTTCAGCATGTTACAGGTGATGAATAAACACTGCATAGGGGTGCATTCCAGGATGTAGATAATGTCGAGGCCCAATACAGTGGCAGTTCATAGGCAGTGGGAGTGTGCCCTTGTGCCAAAAAGCCTGATTCCCCTATGTCCCCCTTAAATGAGGGACTGATTTGGGAGAAATTGTCCCAGTGGAGCTCCTCAGAGAAGTACATTTCGTACAGGGCTTTTTTTGTTTGCTCTGCCAGTATGAATGCTGTGCATAAATTTCACTTAGATGACAAATCGCAATGTACAGTCATGGCCAAAAGTTTTGAGGGTGACACAAATTTTGGTTTTCACAAAGTTTGCTGCCTCAGGTTCAAAGGAACCTTTTGTCAGATGTTTATATGCTTTAATGGAGTATTATTATAAGCATTTTCTTCATTGTTTTTATTTTTCTATACCTTGTCGCCTTGTCAGCATTCTGGATATCAGCTTCTGGGCAAAATCTTGAATGATGGCAACCCATTCTTGCCTAATCAGTGCTTGGATTTGATAACAGTTTCTGGGTTTTTGTTTGTCCACCCTTGTTTTTGAGGATTGACTGTTGATTCTTAATGAGATTGAGATCTTGGGAGTTTCCAGGCCATGAACCCAAAATGTCAATGTTTAGTTTACTGAGCCACTTGGCAATAACTTTGTATCCTACGCCTTGTATCATTATGGTCCATCATGCTGGAAAATATTGTTCTTCTCCAAATTGCTCCTGGATTGTTGGGAGAAATTGCTATTGGGATATATTTTTCTCCAAAAGTCTTCATCTCACTGTGCGTTCAGATGCACTCACAGCTGCCCTCTGCCATTTCTGAGCAAGCACTGCACTGGTGGTGACCCATTTTTAGGAGATGGTCCTGACACTTGCTTGACTTTCTTTGGTGCCCTGAACATTTCTTCACTGCAGTTGCACCACTTTTCTTGAAGTTAGTTTGCCTGCGAAACCCTTTTGATGCAATGCAGTAA
This sequence comes from Parotocinclus spilosoma, assembly GCA_033117975.1. NCBI lineage: Eukaryota > Metazoa > Chordata > Actinopteri > Siluriformes > Loricariidae > Parotocinclus > Parotocinclus spilosoma. The sequence goes on along the minus strand of JAVSBV010089705.1, from coordinate 6,384 downwards.
TAATTGCACAAGTTTCCTTGGAGGTTACTATGCTTAACAGAAGAAAATTTAAAAACACCACTACCCTGTTAAAGAAACCAGTCCGCTCTTCTGTTTAGCATGACAGAGTAATATTAGCTGTCTCGTCTTGCCTTAACCATCAATAAAATTATGTAAGCAGGCCATTTTGTGTAGGGATGAAATGCATTGGCCAATGTTATACAATCTAGAGATAATACAAATCACCATAAAAACTGATGTGGTACACTTAGAAAAAAAATAAATTTGTGCACCTCTCAAAACTTTTGGCCATGACTGCACCTCATTTGTCAGATATAGGCCAATTTGTAGGTCAGTTTATCTATGTTTTTAAGTGTCTACGAATTACGATCGTCCCTATTATTTACAACCCTCGAGTAATAATCAGATTTTTGCAACCAGCCAATAATTTTGGAAATAAAAATATGAGAAAAGTGAAACTACAATAACATGTGATCTAATTCTTAAGTTTAAGAATTAGGTTAGTCACTAGTATTATGTTTGAAAAGAAAAAAGAAACAGTCCCATAGATAGATGGGAAATACATACTTTGACAAATCTGATTACTCAAACTATCTATCATATTTGAATACATATATTGAAATCTGAATTATAGATTTCTAAATATACCATGCTGGAGTATGCTATATTCATGATCACTTGAATAATCAGATTACAGAAATCAAACTACTATTTGACTCGTTGCTTAACGTGATTGTACTCCGCTGTTGTATCCTTGCTTCTATATTATTTATAATATTATTATGTTGAAATGATTTCTTTATAAATGCTACACAAGTGAATCTATGGGTTCTGTAGTCCCAGCAGTCGCCCTCTTCTCGCACCTATGATGACAACAGGCATATGCTGGAAATCGTTGGCCTGTAGCCTGGTGCATATGAGAGGAATATCAGAAGACTGGGGAATTAGGCACAAAAGGGGGACAAAAGATACAGCAATCATCATTAATCTGTATTCCGTGTGACAGCCATGCTTGGATTGGGTTTATTTATCCTCCATTTTCTTATAATCAGATCAAACCCAAACTGGACCCACTGGTTAAAAGGTGATGGGTTCTTTATAGACATATAAAGTTTCTGTTAGTGTTATTATTTATGAGCAGAAATTGCAATGCTTTTATGGATTCACAGTTTTCATTAATAATCTCCCTATCAACGTTACAGGAAGAAAAGAATGGAAAGCAATTAGGAGAACGGAGGACCGAAATAACATTATATCTTCCTGCAGTGCCATCTAGTGGTGCGAATCATTTTTGACCGAGCTGTGAGCGGCTCATTTCTCTCTGGATTCTACTTGCTCTGTCTCACCATAATTTAATAAAACAAGCCTGGTTCAAACTACGCCTGCGGTCACTGTTGATGTGGTGTACTCATGTCCTTCTGGCTTCTTTCCACATCATAAAAAACATGATGTTCCTCCTTGAACTTGCCCCAAGCTGTGACTCCGATGCTGCCTTATGCTCAGAGTTTTCAGGAGAAGTTCAGAATCCACAAGTCTAATAAGAGCTTGTTTGTATCACAGATGCATGTTGTTTACTTTCTGGTTCCCCACTGCTTCAGCTCCACCCCTCACCATGGCCCCCTGTGTTACCACCTGTCCCCCATGATTAGATTTGCTGCCTTGTTAATATGTGTAAACACCCTTCTGTTTGTCTGTGCAGTTTCTGAAATCTTCTGTGGCAGTCCTACGGCAATTATACGCCAGACATCTCCTGGATATGCTACTGTGATTTGCTGCTACAAATTGAGGTAATTTTCTTAAAGGTGTATCTGATTCAAACAAACAGCCTTGGGTGTCAGTTGGTGATCTGTATGAAATAAACCAACACTTTCCTCAAATATATGGATTTGTACTTCATCTTATCCAGGTTGTTCTATTAATCAGACCACTGTTGCACTTTACACAGTCACACACAAAAATCAAACAATACAGTATCCACCATTTTAAATCAGTGGCCACTATGGGGCAAAGACAAAAATAATTGGCCCCATTCATAAACGCTTCATTAAAAGACAAACGCAAATGGCTTGTAAATTATGCGTAGAATAGACCTTCCCCAAAACTGTCCGCTAGACTCATTCATTAGTAGAATGTACGTTTATTAATTAAGTCGATTGCAAATTAAAGCATGTGGACGTTTTATTATAATTTGCATACATGTGCTATAATATGTGGCATCAAACAACAACTGACCACCATATAAAGAAAGGCTTTGGGCTGAGGAATACAGCAACAATACTCTGTGAAAAAGCAAATCAAATTTTGATGCACATTTTCAAGCACACAGTCATGTTTTGTGTCCATGAAAAAAATGATTGAGAGCAAATTGACAGCAAATTACATATAGGTCATATGAATAAGCTTACAATATTCTAGCCCTTATGTTTTCTTAGCGATTAGCTAACAATCTCTTAAAACGTTCTCCAAATGCCTGCTAGCCTAGCCACATTGGGGTATTTCACCTAGCCACAGCATTCAGGTAACAATGTCGCATCAGAGATCAATTATACATGCACTGAATGGTAGTTCTTCCTATTCATATATACAAATGCATCATTACTGCGGTATAATGAAAAGGCTCCTGGGGAGGCTCCTACATTTTTTGGGTAATGCACCTCTTGGTGAGAAATTGTGTCAGCTAGACATGCCTCCATGATGCATGTTATACTTCCAGTGACCAGTATGAGCATGTGAGAGCAACAACACCACATATATATATATACATATATCTGTGTGGAGTCCGCATGTCCTTCCTGCCCTTGCACGCAGAGTTGCCGGATGGGCACTGCATGTGGCATGAATGAATGAATGAATGTTTCTGAAGTTTGTTATTATTATTTTTTTTAAGAATCCCGTAAAAATAACTCTGTTCAACAATTTGTTGTCTAACAATTCAAACAGTTGTGGTTTAAGGGTCTTGCTTAAGGACACAACTGTCACAGCTTGGCAGATGTGAAATTTGAACCCTGGACCATCAGGTCCAATGTCCAGTACCTTAACCACTAGGCTACTGCAGTCCCAGAACTAGCATACTACATTAAAAATCAAGCAGCACATACTGGATTGATTATAATAAAATATGTACTTTTGGATGCAGCCCTTACACATGCAGCTTTTAGAATCCATACTTCATTTCAGTTTCATTCAAGGGGTGGAACCTCTTTCTGTTGATAACCAATCGGCAATACCAACTACTAGCTATCAACCAATAAGCAACGACTCGGTGGATAGCACTGTCAAATCACAACAAGAAGGTCTGATTCCAGTTGGGCAAACTGGGTCCTTTCTGCATAGAGTCTGCATGTCCTCCTCTTGTCTTGTTTACTCCAGGCAGGCTGGTTTCCTCCCACAGTCTAATGACATGCATAAGGTCAATTATTTACACTAAATTCATTCATTGTGGCCTTCTGTCTGTCATTGAGTGTATAAACTAAATAAACTAACAAAAAATCAGCAATCTGCTCACTGTTTTTGTTCAGAAATGTAAATCCAGCTAATGGAATAATAAAAAATACTTTTTTTGTTTTTTTAGGGTCCCAGTTGTGGGAGTCTCCCAGCCAGTGCATGGGAGTTGGCAGCCGTGTAAATGTTTAATGCATTCAACTTCTGTTCAAACATAAGGATTGTGTCAATTATGGTACTTTTGTCTTGAAAAGCACTGTAATGGGCCACCATTACAGCTTACAACCACATAGCCGTCAGCCTCCCTTTTAGCCAATTTGAGCATACATTTAGTGACTTCTTCAACCATTCAACCTCCGTTTAGTATGCAGGTGAAGTAATTTAGATAAAACTGACTCTGTAACAGAATATTCACTGAATATCCACACACTGGCAGGTAACGGCAGGTGGAATGAGTCAGCTGTATAATTTTCAAGTCAAATTGGCCTGTCATAATGATCAACTTTCATTTTCACAGTTTATTCTACTGACCAGCTGTGTGTAAAATCTTATCTGAGTATGGTGTCCCACTAACTGGTCACACAATCACATAGACCATGGTGTATAAGAGGTAAAACCTGCAGATGTTGGATACTTTTAAATTACTATGGATCATAATTCCCTAAAGCCAACTGTTACATCAGATCAGCAGTTTTGGTCCTTAATTGCTAAAATGGCCAAATTTAATTACAACCCCCAATTCCAATAAAGAAAAATCCTAAAATCCTAAAAATACTTTTCAGCCCATATTCAATTAAGTACACCACAAAGACAATATATTTAATGTTCAAACAGGTAGCTTTATTGTTTGTTTTTTTTAAATATTCACTCGTTTTGAATTTGATGCCTGCAACATGTTCCAGTTGGGACAGAGGCAACAAATAACTGTAAAAGTTGAGGGATGCTCAAAAAACACCTGTTTGGAACATTCCACAGGTGAACGAAATAATGGGAAACAGTTGAGTGTCATGATTGGATATAAAGGAATCAGCCCCGAAAGGCTCAGTCGTTAACAAGCATGGATGGGCGAGGTTCACCACTTTGTGAACAACTGCATAAGCAAATAGTCCAAAAGTTTAAGAATAACATTTCTCAACATGCAGTTGCAAGGAATTTAGGGATTTCATCATCTGCAGTCCAAAATATTTTCTAAAGATTCTCTGCAGGTAAGTGGCAAGGCCAAAAAACAACATTGAATGGCTGTGACCTTTGATTCCTCAGGTAGCACTGCATTGAAAACCAACATAATTCTTTAACGGATATTAGCACATGGGCTCAGGGACACTTCAGAAAACCATTGCTATCAAACACAGTTTGTCGCTCCATATACAAGTGCAAGTTAATGCTCTACCTTGCAAAGTAAAAGCCATATATCAACAACACCCAGAAACGCTGCTCTGGACCCGAGCTCATCTGAGATGGACTGATGCAAAGTGGAATGGTGTCCTGTGATCTGACGAGTCCATATTTCAGATTGTTTTGGCAGGACTGCCTGGATTGTTATCAGCAAATGTGTTAGTGCCCATGGCATGGGTAACTTGCATATCTGTGAATTCACCATTAATGCTAAAAGATACATACAGGTTTTGAAGCAGCATATCCTGCCATCCAAGCAACATCTTTTTCAGGGAAGTCCCTGTTTATCTTAGCAAACATCGTGGCACACAAACATTGTGGCTTTGTGGTAAAAGTGTGTGGGTAATAGACTGACCTGCATGCAGTCAAGACCTGTCTGCCATTAAAAATGTGTGGAACATTATGAAGCATACAACACGACAATGGAGACATGCATGGACTGTTGAGTAATTAAGCTGTACATCAAGCAAGAATGGGACCTACAAAGCTTTAACAATTTCTCTTTAACAATGTCCTCAGTTCTCAAACGCTTATCGAGTGTTGTTAAAAGGAAACGTGATGTAACACAGTGATAAACATTCACCTGTCCCAACTGTTTTGGAGTGTATTGCAGGCATCAAATTCAAAATTAGTAAAAATTGGCATAAAACAATCAAGTTTATCCATTTGAACATATCTTGTAGTGTATTCAACTGAACATAGTTTAAAAATTATTTGCAAATCAGTATTTTGTTTTAGTTAGGGTTCCTACCTTCCCCCGGTGCGTTCGGCCGTCCTCGCCGATCGCCATTACAGAGCCATAGGTGGGATGGTTCCATCACCGTTTGGTTCGCTTGTCTGTGCCCTTGTGCCCTTCCACGTTCCCTAGAGATAGTGGTAAAGTCTGGGGGCTTATTACGGCCGATGGACTGGTATGGGCGGGTAACCCCCGAGGTATTTTGTTTGTTAGGGGAACTTTGAGGGTTTTCCCCATCCTGTACCCGTGCGCTCCTTGCACGGTCAGAGCTCGTGCTCTTCGGTTGTCAGCACCTACCTTGCTTCACTCCAGCTGGGTGTTTGTTCTGAATAGGACACTCCCGGTCTGGCTTCTTCGTTTTAGAGCTCACACTTGCCCTCTAGCACTTTGGCGCTCCTCGCAATTTATTCTCGTTCGCGCTCCTCGCGTATTTGAGTTTATTCTATTTGAGTGGTCTGGCGATTTGCGCCTTTTGTGTGTTATTCACACTCGTGCTACAAGCGCGCCCTGAGCTTATATTCTTGCCTTTTTTCGCTTTAGCCACTTCTGCGATTTCTTCGCCCCCTCGCGCTGCGTGTGCGTTAGAGCTCACGCTCGCCCTCTGGAGCTGCGGCGTCCTTTTCCACTCTTTAAAGCTGCAACCCGGTTCTGTGTCAGAAGTACACTGTCCGGCGCTCTTGCACTCTATGGAGTCGGACTCTAGTCGGCGGCTGGCTCGAGGTGTGCCCCGACTAAAGTAGCCACCGGGTAAAGACGCACTCTATAAGACGTATCCCGGTTTTGTTTTTTTAGTATTGCATGCACTTTCGAGC
>JAVSBV010089599.1:0-22944 GCA_033117975.1 Parotocinclus spilosoma | reverse complement strand
CCGGCTTCCAAACCAGTTTAAACTGGATTTAGCAACGGCACTTTACCGCCCTCAAATATTCCTGCGCACTGCTTCACTGACGTCATTTTAGTTTTTGAAAGACAACAGCACCTGAAAGAAATGGTGACTGTCCAGAATAGCGCTGTGCTCCCTATTCCCTGCTACATACCAAGTGTAATATGTATGATTATCTTCGTCTACGACGACTGGACAATAGTGTACAGTTTGAGAAATTATTAATATAATTATTTATCATGTAGGTTAGGCGTTTATACATTACATATAACACTCAAAAAAAGTCTCACGTAGTGCACTACATAGTGAACACGGTGTGATTTGAGCACCTCGAGAGGGTCTAGCTACTCATGGGTTTAATGAGGTTTCCAGCAAAACCCATGTTCGATTTGGTTTAAAGTTTAATTAAACACGACTTTAAAACTAACCTAAGTTTTGTTCGTATACACCACCCAAGTTGTTACATTTAAACAAACGCTCTCGTTTTATTTATATTCATCCACGCCATGTGAATACAGTAACCGTTTTTGTCGTTCAGAGAAGTAGCTTTTAGGTCAAAGTAACATTGATTATTATTATGTGACCTTATAGACAAATAAATATAATACATAAATGTAGCTGTGGTTAAAAGATATATATTAAGTAATAAACAAATAATTAAACAATACATGTGGGACTATTTTTTGCAACACGGCGGAAGAGCGTGACGCTCACGGCAGCAGAGAGCATAAGTATAAATTCTGCGCCACGTACAGCTTTGCTTCACTTTCGGGCTGCTGGTGTCTGGTTTGTAGTTGAGCGTTTGCCATTTCTGCCAGTTACTTTATACTTTAGCTGTTCGATTGTTTTTGTTTGCTATTTCGTTGTACATTTTTAGTATAGCATATTAAGTGATACGTTGATTATTTGCCTTTTTAAGCTTACGTTTGTTAGGACTAATATGTAAGGCATTTTACTCGTACTTTTAGTTGTTTTTTTATTCTTTGACTTATTATACGGTTTACATAAGGCTTTTGTCAGTCGGTGTTTTTGTGAGGTTTTTTTAAATAGCGTTTTAGGTTAACTAGACAGCCTAGGCAAATGCCAAGTAGTCAGGCTATTTTGTTATTCGTTATAACCTTGGATTTAAGATATACTTTTTTACTTTATATATCTTATGTCGATTCATGTATAATGTAAAACGTGCGGCGTTGACGTTCCGTTAAAAGTATATGTTTAGCATTACAAAGCGCAAGTGCGTATACAAAATGGCGTCAGTGAAGGCGTTAGCTTTAACGACAACAAGCCGTTACGTAGTAGGTGACGTCAGTAGTTATAAGCAGCCATGTTTGTAGTTTTTCTACATGGTTTGCATTTTTCCTTAAATCGACCTGATGGTCAGTTTGCGAAAGAAGACTTTTTGTTTATTTTTGAGCGAAAACCAAATTTAACTTATCTGTTGGCACGATGGGTGCGGATGTGTCGTGATATCGTAAGCAGTATTTGTTTTCTTTGAGTCGGCACAAAAATGGACTGCGTCTTGCTGTCATCAAGTCAGCTTTATGCAACTCGGAGGATCGCGTGTATTTTAAGAAGAATGGACTGAGTTTGATGGTCGTGAAGGACTTAGTCTTAGTTGTCTGCGGAAAGAAGAATTCGGGAGCAGAGGGACCCGTGAGGACCAGACGAGAGCCAGGAGAGGATCAGTTCAGCTCAGCTCAGGCCAGGGTGAAGACGAGAGGCAAAGTGGTGCTCGAGAGGTGGAGAAGGCACGAGGCAGAGTAGCAACAGCGCAAGTGACCGCCAGAGGGAGTGCAGACCTAGCCGAAAAGAAGCCAGGCAGAGATGAGCGTCCAGCAGCAGTGCGTAGAGGGGTTAAATGCAGGGCCACTGAAGTAGCGTCTCAGTCGAGCAGGGTGTTTGGTTTGTATTATGGGTAGAGGTATTTCTGTGCAAATAGATACACAATACATCTTTCCATGTGGGTTTTGTCTGCAGAACGCAATTGCTCGCGAAGTTCTGTTCTTTCTTTCCAGGCGTGGTGTATGAATTTGTGAAATTCCCCATCTTTTGTGAGGCGTCCTGTCATTTACAAGTCTGGTTGCCACTGCGATGAGTGCCTGTAAACAGCTTGACGTCATGCGGCGTTCAGATGTAGCCTACTGGGAGAAGGGCGTCGTCTTGTTTCTTTTTTTTTTAAAAAAAAATTCAATAGGTCTCACCTGGGAAGGGAGCCTGGTTGTTTGGAGTTGAAGTCCTTCGGCATCGCTACGCTACCGCCACTTCGTTCGTCCTTGTATTCAAAGTTGAAACGGCTGTATCGTTTGCTGGTAAATGTAACCACCAAAATTGATGCATGGGCATTTTAAATCCAAGGGAGTAAATATTCCCTTGTTTAAAAAAAAAAAAAAATCATACTGCAAATGCAGTTTGTTTCTGTAGTAACTGTATCGCGTCTATTGGGGAATGGGGAGGGCAACTGCGTTTTGAGTGCTTTCCTCCACAGGCTTGTGCTCTAAACAGTAGTGCAAAAGGGATCCCGCTGTAGCATGGAGCCAAGTGTTAAAGGTTGTGCTCATCAGTAAAGAATCCTGTAAGGCTTCAGATGGAGCAATTGCTTTGGTTGGATTTCAACAGGTACCTTTAATGGCTTTGTTAAACATTTTTAAACATTTAACTGAATTTGGGGAGTGTAAGTGTTTTACTGGAGGGAGGGAGGGGGCGTTAATCAATCTCTTGCTAGCCTTTGCAGCAATTTAATTAAACTAAGCCTTGGGTAACACTGGAACCAACACAATCGGATGTGACCCCCTTGTGACCGCTAGCCCAAGAAACGGGACATGGCCAAATCCAGAAAGCATCAAACAGTGGAAGGTGTATCGTAAGATGGCACTTTATCTGAATAGTGTTGCATTTGTACTCGTGTCATACCTGGATACTTCGTGGGGTTGTGGGGCCCGGGGACTGCTTCTTTCTTGCTCTTGCAGATTAAAAGGCCAGAACTCAAAACTGGTGGTGCAACGATTGTCCATTCCCCAAGCGAGTTATCCTCTCACAGTAAGGAGTAAACCTGTCGAGTACAAGTTCTGTGGCTCTTTCGCTTTTGAATCGGCAAGTAACTGGTTATATAAAAGTTGAGTATTGTACAGATTGTTACAAATACAATTATTGATTCTACTGGTTGCATTGTACTGTAAGGGATGTCTGTGGGTGGGGTTTGCAGGCTCTTTTTTTTGTCTCTAGTGTGCAATGTCTAGTGATTTCATGCTCAAGAACTACAGAAGAGCGCTACCTAACACATTGTGCCTGTAAAGGTTTGCTTTGCATCCTTCAGTAATTATAGCCGTGTAGTGTCTAAACATAGTACATCTTTCATAGTATTTGTCTAATTTAATAACTGTGAATGCTTGCATTCTGTAACATTATTTTCCTGCAGTAATAAATTCAGTGTCATGATTGAAAGCTGGTATGCACTTTGTTTGGTGTTTTGTCTTTGGGTATTTTTGTGCTTTTTCAGGTGTGAATGTTGAGCGTGGCAGTGTTAGAGCATGGGATGTTCCCAGGGCTTGATGGCGGCTCTTTTTCAAGGTGGAAAGAAAGGCAGAAAATTCCAGTTCAACTGCTTAACGAGGAAAGACAGTAAATGTCCAAAAAAGTTAAGCATGGAGTTCAGAAATGATTACATGTATGTAATATAGATCCAACTTTTATTTAAAAGTTGGCAGAAATCTAGTTTGACTTACCACATAAAGGTTTGGCTGGTATTTTTGGATGCCATGAGGTGTGGGAATGGGGTCTTTGCTTTTTTTTTGTTTCCCCTTTGGTCTTTCAGAATACTAAAGCCCTTGAAGAATGCCATCTGCCTTTGAAGTAGTGTCCAGGATTCATCCCCTTGAATTCAAACAGGCAGGAGTTTAGTGTTCTTTGGTTGGGTGGGCTTTATAACAGTATTAATTCACCAACCTGTGCAACTGTGCAGGGTGTTAATGGGGTTTTGCTCTGCAAATGTGGAGTAAATGCTATCTGTTGTGCAACTGTGCTTCAGACTAAATTTAGTGATTGAGCTGTGCAACTGCACCGCTTGAATTGGGCAGCGTTTTATTACCAAATGGAGTGTACAGGTGTGGGCTGGGGAGGGTACTCTGTACTTCTGTTTGTTTTCTGCAGAAATCTTGCCAGCTGTCTGGTGCAAACGTGGTGTCATGTGGAGAGCTTTGCAATCAGGTGTCTGCAAATCTTTCTAAAACGTAGATTATGGCTTACTTACTATATGCTTAATTTCTTGCGTGTGCCTTCATGGCATTAACTTTGTAGTTCTAGCTGAAATTTGCAGTGTTGCAATCTGTGTAGTGGAAATGTGTGTTGTAGAAGCCTCTGTTTCAGATCACTTGCCAATCCTAACATCTAAATGACTACCTGTCTGTGGGAGCTGTTTGTGGCCGCTGAGTTTCATCACTGAATGACATCACCTTCCTGTCTGCTTGAGAGCTTAGAAACCTCCAAGGGCCCTTCGTCTGTCTGTGTGCGCGTCTGTGTTTCCCCTCCATTCTTTCAGGTTAATTTTGCTTAGGGTGCAAAATTTGAGTGTTCCATATTTGGACAGCCCTAATTTTGATGGAGCGCTGGAAATCCCAGTCACACTCTGATCAACCTCAGGCTTGTCTTGCTGCTAATTGAGAATCACTCTGCTGCTACCTGAAAATATGGAGCTAAGTAAACTGGTTATCCCTCATTTTGAGTAAAATCTTAATTGAATGCACATCAGCTTTACATTTTCACATTTATTGAGGTTTTTTTTTTTAAGGGGTGGGGTGGGGCAACACACTCTCTCTGTTTCTTTCAGGTGCACGGTCTTGGCTATAATTTTCCAACTGTCTAAGTGGAAGGCTGAGTTTGGGCTTGAATACAAATGGTTCTACGTCTTGAAGCTTGTCCTCTTCAGCTGTAACAGTTTTGCATCAGCTTGACTTTTTCATTTTGGGCATGTGTACTATTTACTGATTTGGGGTGGGTGGGAGGGTTAGGGAACATAATCTATGCTTTCTGTCTCTTCCGTTACAGCTCAAGGGTTAGTGGTGGTTGGACCATGATTGAAGCGTCTCTGGAGAAATCGATAAGTCCTTAATAAAACTGATCGATCGATTGAGGGAGTTGTTTGGGAAAGGGGAAATTTGCAGCTTGTGTAGTTACAGGAAAGTCACTGTTCAAGACGAGTGCTGAATCATGCCATATTGCATCGTCAGCTGTCAAGAGAGCAAGGCGTAAATGGTGGTAACTGGTTGTATGACATGAGTATTAATAATTGTTTGGGGGGGAGGGGGGTTGTTTAAACTTGTATTCTGTCTCATTTCAGGCTTTGACAGGAACGACTTTGAAAAGAACAAGTTGCTTAAAGTTTGTCGGTCAGATTTGACTATCTTTAGTAACTTTGCAAATGTAAAGGATTGTCTGGGGATGGGGAAACCTGCCATCTTCTGTCTAAAACCCAGTGGAAAAGGCCAGAGTATCAGAGCAGCAGGTCTTGGGGTTTTCTTTTCCTGAGGGAACAACCTTAGGCTTGTTCCCTCAGGTTTTGCTTTTAACCCCATTTTAAACAAAAAAAAGCAAAAGACTCTGGTGGTGGCACTCCTGGCTTCCAGGATGGGGTTCAACTCCCTGCGGTGTCTTTACTTTTAAGCTGCTGCTTTACTGATGCTTAAGAATTCTTAGCTATCTCCAATTCGATGTTAGAGGTATATAGCAGAGTGTCTGGAAAGAATTACTGTTAACAGAAGTTGGGGGATATTTCAAATCAAATATTCTATAATAGAATGTAACCCAAATTGAGCGATGTAGTATAAACAGTGCTGCTGCTGTCATGCCACCATTATGTAAAAAGATAGCTGCAGTTTTGACAATCAAATGGTAAGAAGGCATTGGGTATTCTGATTCATCTAAAACAAATAAATACTGGTGACTTTAAGCTAGTTGTGTTGCGTAGTCCATGGCATTCCATGCCACTTAACGCTGATTCCTGTGCTGATTTGGGGTTTTGGTGTCTTGAATACTTGGTCGCTTTATGGACTGATTTGTCACATGGTTGCTTTCATCGAACTGCAGTACTTGCAATTGCATAATATCTGAATTGCCTGGTAGATTCTAACATGGACTAAGAAAATCAAGCAAACAAATGGGCCTGCTTTGGTTCTTGTCATAAGGTTTAGTGCATTTAAGTCATGGCAATTTCCTTGTCATTAAGTGAAGTTTTGTTATATGTTATGCCATAGTATGGAAGCACACTTCTAACCCAATTGCGAGTTTGCTGGAGGAAGGGTTTCCTGATGACAAACATACACTGGCTTTTATATTTTTTGTGGTATTTTTCTCAGCTGAATTATGCAGGCAGGACCAAGGTGAAAGGGGTTGGTTATTAACAACTGGTTATGAAGACTTCTGTTTTCAGAATACATCTTCAGATGCAGACTACTGCTCAAAAATGAGGATACTTCAAAATGAAAGTAGTGTAAGTGAGAGAATGAAATGCATTTGATAGTGGGGGAAAATATTTAAACTCATAATTCAGATAAATTAACTGCTTGAAACAGGCTTCCAAACAAGTTTCTCAAAATGTAACTAGTAAAATGACTGCTTAAGGAAATGCTGGAATCCTCAAAGATGCAGTTCATTTTTTACCAAGAACTAAACTTAAACTTTTTTTGGACTTTTATCTTTTTTATTTACTTTGCACACTTATTGGGGCCTTTTCTTCCACTTTGCTAAGGCCAACATATCTTCGAAGTCTGTTTGATACATTTTTAAGCTGTGCATGTGTGGTGATTGCCTATTTTTTTGCATGGGAGTAAACTTGGACTAGAACAAATTTATTTCAAGGACCAATTCCGTCCATCTGCCACTATTGGACTTTTGAACAAGACCCACAAATTGCTGAGCTTGTAAGCAAATATAAATTGACACTAGAGGAGAAAGAAATGCAAACAATTTACAAAAACTAGTGAGCTTCATGACTGCCATTCAGAAGCCTTGTGTATCTAATAAAATGGCCACAATGTACATGAGCCCATTGTACAGGACCAGAAACACTTATCAGAGGCAGGATTGAAGATCTTTTGTAGGACCACCACAACCACATGGCCATGAGTAAACTGGTAGGAGAACAGGAGATTTAAACAGTCAGCTTTATCCTCTAGTAAGTAAATGTTGTAATTTTGTTCTGACTGCTAATGTAAGAGCTTTATGGTGTCACTTTTTAAACTGAATTATATCTACTGCAGTGTTACAGCAAGTTAGACAGGAGACGTGGGGTGTAGCGATTTCGTAAACCTGCTATGGGGTGATACGTTTATTGTAAATAATTGTTATTGCTATATAATTCATTTGAAATTCAGTAGTAGTTTGACAATGTATTTGTATTCAAATACTCCAGGCTATTTAGTCCATTTGTCTCATTTTTGTCCAGGTCAGGGTGACCGAAGAGATGAGGGCATCAGCGAACCAATTCCATGACCAGCTTGACCTCCTTCACGCACACAAAAGAATGTCCTTTTAATTCTCAACCTGAAATCCTTCTTCTGGCTTTATTTAATTTTTCCTACTCAGTCTTGGGTGCAATGACTCGTATACCAGGGAAATAAATTTTTTGGGCTGCCAGCAAAGTTTGTGCTACATAGATGATGCTCTTGCAATTATGGGAATTACCTGATTTATTTTTTTTTTGCATGTGGCTCATGACCAGGCCAGATGGAATTCCTGGTACTTGAATCCCTGTTGATGTGCTAGCTACTTGGACCATTTGCACTATTCCACATATACAATGACTGGAATATACAGTAATGTAATTCAAACATTGGTGGGTTTTTTTTTTCTTACAAGCTCTGTGGTGGCCTAGTGATTAAGGAACTGGGCTTTGGACTGAAAGGTCCAGGGCTCAAAGCCACAATTGGCTCTCTGAGCAAGGCCCTTTCCTCACAATCAAGATTCAAAGCTTTGTCATGCAAGTTTCCCTGTCCAATGGAATTCTTTCTTTGCAGTTCACCCTGGATGTTAGAAGTTTTAAGTAGTAAAAAGTCAAATCTAATTAAAAGGAAATTAAATGATGAAAGTAGTAAAATATATTATGATTGTTGTATTGTAGTTATATATATATATATATATTGGATTGAGAGGGACGACGACGACGACGGTGGTGGTGGTGGTGGTCTTATAATAGGTGGGAACGGTGCATTGTCTGAGGGAAAGGTTGAAGATTACCTGGATTGTAAGACCGTATTAATTGGAAGTTGCTCTGGATAAGGGTGTCTGCTAAATGATGTAAATGCTCAAGTGTATGGGGAGGTCACATTAAATACTTACTGATTTTTGTTGGTCTGTGGTGGCCTAGTGGTTAAGGTAGTGGACAGTGGACCTGATGGCTCAGGGTTCAAATCCCACCTCTGCCAAGCTGCCACAGTTGAGTCCTTAAACAAGGCCCTTAATCCACAACTGCTTGAATTGTAAGACTATCTGTTGTAAGTTGCTCTTGAATGCCGTAAATGTAAAATGCCAAATGGTTTGTTTCACATAATAAAAACAAATGTCCATTATAAAGGACTGAAAATAAATACGTGTGGTTATTTAACACTTAATATTAAATTCAAATATACATGATAAAACGGTGCAAATATGGGCCAA
The DNA here is from genome assembly GCA_033117975.1 of Parotocinclus spilosoma. NCBI lineage: Eukaryota > Metazoa > Chordata > Actinopteri > Siluriformes > Loricariidae > Parotocinclus > Parotocinclus spilosoma. The sequence goes on along the minus strand of JAVSBV010089599.1, from coordinate 14,283 downwards.
ATATATAACACTACAAGTGGGGTATTCAACCAATGCAATGAAAAAACAAAAAAGAAAAGTAACAAATCGCTCCATGCCAAGCCGTAAATGTAAACTTAACAGCACACAAGACACATTAGTAGACTTTTAGAACATGTAGTGTGATCATACTGAACGGTCCAGCATTCTACCACAAACTATTCAGGATTGAATAAGAACAGAAGTACTGCATTCAAAACAGGGCTAGGGTAGATTCCTCAGAAGATGCACCTGCTTCGTATGACATGCCTACAAACAAATGTACTCGTACAGATCTGGTGACTGTGGAAGCCATTTGAAAACAGCAAACTAATTGTCTTGTTCAAGAAACCGATTTGACATTTGTGATGTGCTGTATATAAGATATTCTGTAGTTATAAACGAATGGACATGGTACAATATAACTTCGTCACCAGATTGAACTATGACACCAGGCAGGATGGATCAATGCCTTCGTGTCCTTTATGCCAAATTCTGACCGTAACCATTCGGATATCAGAGAACAAATAGAGACCCATCAGACCAAATAACATTTTCTAATATTCTGTTCTCCATTCTTGGTGAGTCTGTGCAATATGGAGCCCCAGTTACCTGTTCGTAGTGGAAATGTCTTTGCTGCTGTAGCCCATATGCTTCAAGGTGTGTAATGTATGTAGATGTTTTGTATCCCTTGTTTGTTCGTTATGGTTATTTAACATTGTGTCAGTCTCCAAGAATATTTTCATGACAGACACGTGATTAGAAGCATCACTCTACTGGTCTTCATCAACAGAACCCAGAATATCATTTAGTCACGAAGAGACGATGCGCCTCTGAGGACCTCCCACTGAGGACTGATTTTAAAATCTATTTTGTTACTTATTTTATTACTAAGTTAAATATTACTATTACTTTAATATACTTTCAAATATTACCTTAATTTTCAGTTAATTATCTTAATTAACATCTAGGCCAACCATGGAGGATTTAAGCTTTGGTCCTCCCAAGGTTTCTTCCTTCTGCTTTCAGGGAGTTTTTTTTACTTTCCACTGTTGCCCTAGGCTTTCTCAATTTGGGATTGGCCTTTTAAGATAATATAAGATTGTAAAGCTGCTTTCAGGCAATGCACCATTGGAAAAAGTGCTATATATATAAATTTGAATTTACTTGGGCTAATTTAGATTGACCAATTAACCAGGAAACTGGGGCATCTGGGGTAAACATACACGAACGAATCCGGGTTGGGATCTAATCACTGTGCCGCCACTGTTGTTTACTAAATATTTTCTCTTACTCGGTCCATTCTCTGTAACCTTAGAGATGGCTACATAATATTTCCAGTAGATCTGCAGTTTCTAAAATACACCAGCCTGTCTAGCACCAACAACCTCGCTGCTTTTCACATTTCTTTCTCATTGTGATTCTCAGTTCTTCAGCAGATCGTCTTCACCATGTCTACATGGACTGCTCAAACACATTGAGTGGCTGATTAGATATTAGATTAGGTATTAGAATTAGATATTAGAGATTAGACAGCAAAGTGTAAACTTTAGTATGAGTGCTTTGCTTTCTACTAAATTTCAAATTATCTTGGCCTGTGTTCTTTAAAGGAAGGAAGCTGTACTCTACTGCCCTCTGTCGGCCATTTCTCAGGCGCTCCTCTATACCGCTGATGATCTCGTGTCAGTGTTTGTTGTACACTGAACAGAAGAAGGATGTGGTCTTTCTTTGCGAGAGATCCGGTTAAAGATTTCAACTATGAAATTTTACCAGATAACCAGGAAAACTCGGGCATATGGACTCTTCATCGGGGTAAACGCAAGGTGAAAGACTGTCATCCTTTTACTAGAATAATTCTAAATCAGTTTCAGTCATAACAGGCCGCGCTATGCATCCTCGGTCTAGATTTTAAACCTGCGAATTAGCATCCCATTAACCGGCACCTTGCTATCTAGTCTATGAGTATCCGTTGGTTTCTCAAAGTCTTATTGACATGGTTTGTTTTCTTTCTGTGTCACGGTTATTTTTTTTTTACAGGACTAAATTGTCGGAAACATCATTTGTGGAAGCTAGCTTGAGCAACGTTAGCTTGCTTATTCGCCACGTCAGTCAGTCCACAGTGGCAGAAACGTAGCTTCATTAGCTGATTAGCTTCGGTAGCATGTGTGTTACATGTGTTTTGGTAAATGGTAAACACTTGTTTACTTGGTAAATCCACTGTTTATGTGCACGTGATAGCTGTGTTTAGTGCATATCAGCATGTAACCCATCAGTATTGTCGGTCCTCTTCGTGATCTGTTGACATTATAACCTGCAGCAATCTAGCTTGTTAAACATGAATAGAGTCAGTTATCTGTTGTGTAGCATAGTTGTGTTATTTATTGATCGAACATATTTATCTATCAATTGAACATGCATACAGTTATCTACCTAATCAGCCAATCGTGTGGCAGCAATACATAACATCATGCTAATGCAGGTTAGTGGCTTCAGATAATGTTCACATTAAGCATCAGAAGAGGTTTCTGTGATGCCAGATGGGATTGTGCGAGTATTTCTATAGGTATTTTCACACCAAACAGTTCTCGGGACTAATTACGGGGAACTCGCCCACACAGAGGCTCCCCAAAGAGAGAGAAACTTGGGTTGTATCTCCTGCTTCACTTATAGGCTCAGTTATCCCTTTACTTTAATGTCGGTCCATATGTCTTTTTCCCCTTATATTAAGTGTGAAGCTCATTTATAGGTATTTTTAAGAATAGTGATTGAGCTTAACACAGGCAATTACCCCTGGACTAACTACGATATTCTTGCATCATTATGTCTGAACCAATCACTGAATACTTGTGTAGTATTGTAGGGTACCTATGTGTTGACTAAAGACTTCGCATTGAAGTAAGGACTAAAAAGTCCCTAAACGTGGTAGGCTAAGAAGTAGTCCTTCCTAGTTCCTCCAGTGTGCACACAGGACACAGGGGGCACAGCTCTAAGATCTATAGAAAAGTTCCTGCAGTGGAAATTCACCCAATTTCTGCTGATACCTTGGGATTTTCAAGCTCAGTAGTCTTTGGAATTTAATCAGAATGAGAGATGTCGACAGAGAATGGCCTACTGGTTCGAGCTGACAGAAAGGCCATGGTATATAATAGGGGTGAGCAGAAAATCATTTGAGTGCACATGTTGAACTGTGTGGCATTTCAAATTCTGTTAGCAAGAAAATAAGGATAGATGAGGCTGCAGTGGGCACAGGCTTAGAAAAACTGGACAGCTGATGCCTAGAAAAATTAGCCTGGTTTGATTAATCTTGATTTCTGCTGTGTTAGTAAGTCAAATGTTGTGTCAACAGTTCAGGCTGGTGTATGCATATTCTTTTGACATCTTTCTAAGTGTTACATACACTGCTCACAAAAATCAGGGGATATTTTGTTTTCCCAACTTTTAAATTAGGTTGATATATGCTAACATGATTCTTGTCAGCATTTCTGATCCTGATAGTCATATTTTTTGCCCTTTTTGCCTGTAGACGACCGGGGAGCCAGTGTCCATCTTCTTGTATGAAGTGGCCCAGGGAACAGAAGAGCAGACACAGCTGGCTAAAGCAGCATTCAAGCGTATGAAGACTCTGAGGCATCCCAACATTCTGGCCTATGTAGATGGACTGGAGGTGAGGACTAATTGAAGCTGATAATAATAACATATTGCACTGCTAAATCTTACTTCAACACAAACATTATGGCAGTGCAGCTTACAGTTGTTTCTGTGTTCTCTGATTTTTATTTTTGAAAACACAGATGGGTTTAGAAATCATTAATTGAAAGTATCTATCATTTGTATTTTGCTTAAGTCTCTTTTTGGCTTAGTACAGTGGAAACTGAACTGAATTGCTTTCAGAAGTCTGTTCGATCTCCAGTTTGTTCAAAGTTTATATCAGAAGTAATGCAAATAGGATTAATCTGTTATGAAATCTGATTACTTGGTTCAAATCCAGATCTCTTTATCAGGCTTTAACTCCGGTTTCCAGACCTTGACACGGTCTGAGAAGTCAGAGTACATTCATTGTACGTGCATGTGCAATAAAGTACATTCTTCTGGGGGCTAGCATATTTTTTCAAAATAAACCCTATAAATTCTAACCTGGATCAGAGATTCAAGGAAACAAACCGACTAAGATGAAAATGTTGGATGTTGGACGTACTAAAAACAGTGGAGCTGTTGTTCAAATATAAAATAAAACAATTATAACATTGCTGTGACATTGCTATAAACTGGTTAATTATAGGTTTGCTCCTGCAACCCATCCCTATACATGAGAGATAATGAAGTGATTATTATATATATATATAAATTAAATAATTTATACATTTTTAATTGTTGAGAAAACTATATATTCTTTTTTTACTACCTATGTAATACTTCTAATAAAATGTTGTGTTGGATTTTCTTCCATTGTATTATGGCAGACAGAGAAAAGCCTGTACTTGGTCACAGAGCCAGTGATCACACTTGGTGCCCATTTGAAAACCCAGAGTGAGAAAGGTGGATCAGGAGAACTGGAGATTTCTTGGGGCCTTCATCAGATTGTGGTGAGTAGATACATTGTAGGGTTTTGAGTTGTTGATTTGTTCTTGATTAACATGTTTGTTTACTCCTAAAACTAAATGTTCACAAATGTTTTCTTTATTGATCTTTGCATGAGTGCAGTACACATTCTTCCTTACTGATTCAATCATATCGTCAGTTGTGGTTAAAAATTTTCTCCTTTCTGATCTATCTTTTAACTAGAAAGCACTCAGCTTTTTGGCAAATGACTGCCATCTTCTGCACAATAACGTTGGGATGTGGGCAGTATTTGTGGACCGGGCAGGTGAATGGAAACTAGGAGGGTTGGATCATGTGACCTCAGAGCAGGCAGAGCCTTCCTCTTTGCCCCCTGCAAAAGTGGTAAACCCAGATCTGGAGAAGTATGAGCCCCCAGAAAGCCCCAGCCGTGGAGGCGAGAAATGGTGAGTGTGATGTTCAGAGGAGAAAAAGAAATGATTAGGTAATTATTTGGGGTTGGAATAGGACAGAGGTCAAGCTGCTCAACGACTGATCAAAAGGTCCAGCATCAAGTCTCGGCTCTGCCAAGCTGCCGCTTTTGAGCACTTAAGCAAGATCCTTAACCCACAGATGCTTGGATTGTATCATGCAGGATGATATCTGCTATAAATCGCTCTAGTTAAGAGCATCTTCCAAACTACTGATTGCAAATTGTGTTGTTAATTAGCAGTTAATTATTCTACAGATCTACCACCATAAGTAGGTAGATCTGGTAGTTCTTGTTTAGAGCTGAATAGTAGATAAAGTAACAGCTATTTTAATTTGTTTATCTGAGAGCTGCCAAAAATTAACTAAACATGTAAAAACATTTGATTTGTGAATTTAATGCAGTCAGTTGCATTTTCTTTATGCACTATGTGGCATCTGTAGACAAAACCCACATCTCGTTATTGCAATTTGTGAAAGTCTCAACTTAGCATGGAGCTGAAAATCTTGGTGATAAATCTTTTATTTGCTGGTATTCATACTGATTTGATGGTAATTGTGTGTATTTGCGCGTTAGATTTAGTAATACCAGTATAAAACATTTGATGTTTATTGACAGTGTAGTGGCTTCTTAGACATAGAAGTAAAGAATATTAATATTTTAGTTAATACGTTGTATGAATGTGAAGTATACATTGTAAAAGGACTTTATGACATAACTGTATATCATAGAGATAGTCAAAATATGGGAATGAAAATCATGATGTAGACTAAATTAAGACGAAAATTGAGCTAGGAACAACTTATCACACACTAACTGTAGATGCTTCTTGAGGTAAAAAAAGAATCAACATGGGAGTTTACCAGTTCACCTTACACCAATGTGGCCATGAAAAGCTTACACACATACAGGGTATCAAAAGTAGTATACGCATGACCTTTGCTGTTCAAACATAATTCTTGCCCCTACGTTGTATGAATTAAGTTAATTGGCTAAGATTTTGCTAAGGGAGTTATTCTTAGATACTATTAGAAGCCTTAAAAAAGAGCCCCTAAACTGAGAGATACCAGAGTGTGTTTTTCCTTCTTTTGTGGAGATAAGAATTGTGGATTCATGAATTTAACCAAATAAATGTTCATGTCTCCTTTGAACTTGGCCTCAGTCTAAATTTTGGATGGAATAAATTCTGTCAGCCTTAAAACACCCCACTACATCAGTAGACTACTACAAAAAGTGGTCTAGAATATCTTGCTGACCATACACTGCTGGGTGGGAGAAAATGGTAACAATTGGTTTTCGTTTAATAATTTTTTATTTCTTGACCAGTTATCCACAGACTTAAAAGCTTAAACGCAACTTTGTGGTGTCTTTATGAAATGTGATGTGCATGCGATTTACTTGCTGAAATCCCGAAATGTACATGTAAATGTAATGTGTTGCAATTCATTTGTCTAAGGTGTGTGTTTGGTGTGTACTCAGGTCCGGAGATGTGTGGATGCTCGGCTGTCTAATCTGGGAGGTGTTTAATGGGCCTTTGCCTCGTGCATCATCTTTACGAACACTTGGAAAGGTAACGCAGCTGACTGATGTCTACTCGGAAACAAATTGAGAAAGTATTAAAGAGATAGCAAGACAGTAAGAGATTTTCCAGTGTTAATGAAAATGCAATCAATGGGGAAATGGGTAGTGATGGGTAGTCAAACTTTCTTACCAAATAAAAGGTCATGGTATCTGCTTTTCTAACATAGAATGTATTGTAGTGTGTCTTCCAAGCCTATTGTTTGATTCATTACCTTTTTTAAAGATATTTATAATTTTAAAGGTGCCCTTCATGAATATAACAAAGGCACTGTGATTTTAATTAGAATATGTATACATTTAAAGGACTAAAATCTCATGGTAAACAACATAACAGAACTTTGAAAGTGGATAATTTGCACAGTTATTTCATTCCTACGCTGGCTGGGTGGCTTTTATAGAAAATGCTTAAAATGTGCAATTAGTTTAATTAATTGGACTTTTGTAAATGTAATATAAAGAATGTGCTGTATCTCTCTTGCAAATTCTTAATATATGTGTACACACTCTGTCGGGCAGATCCCAAAGCAGCTGGTGCCACACTATTGTGAGTTGGTAGGGGCAAATCCAAAGGCTCGACCCAACATGGCTCGATTTCTGCAGAACTGCCGTGCTCCTGGTGGCTTTCTGAGCAACAGTTTTGTGGAGAGCAATCTGTTTCTGGAGCAGATACAGGTAGACACACATCCCAGTATGCATTGACGTTGGATCAGTGTCACTTTTAATCATTCCAAAAGACACATCTGCTTGAGTCTCAGGCTAACAATAACAAAGTTTGAAGTTTTAAATATGTTTTTTTCTGAATTTGTATTATTGGATTCTCATTATAAATTAAAATACCTTAAGCTAAACCTTCATAATACAAGGAGCACTTGTACAGCTTTTTAATTTTTATTGTTTGTCAATTCTGACCGAATATTTGACATCTCTGTTAATCTTTAGATTAAAGAGCCAGCAGAGAAACAACAGTTCTTCCAGGATCTGAGTGACAATCTGGATTCTTTTCCTGAAGATTTCTGTAAACACAAAGTTCTACCTCAGCTCCTTACAGCCTTTGAGTTTGGCAATGCTGGTGCTGTTGTTCTAACGCCTCTCTTTAAGGTATTTCAAAAAATGCGTTTAAGATTGTGTATTGTATTTTTGTCTTTAAAGTCTTATTCGGTCTTGAAAATATTTTTTTTCAAAACGCCACATACTTGTTTGTGTCTTTAAAATACACATTTTGGACATTTGTCTGTAAACAATTAGTAAGCTTGGACAGTGCTATTTTCAGGCCATTATACACAGGGAGTAATAATAAACAGAAAGTGTATTAGATTACTGGAAAATGAGCATTGCACTTTTTGGTAGCAGTGTCAAATTTTCATAATAACAAAACAAGCACATATAATGTAGATGTCTTTTCACCACTCAATCTATATTACAGCATGTCTGTAAAGTCCCACATATTTAAATGGATTACTCATCAACAATTGTACATACGAGGCTGTTCTCAAATTTGAACCCAAACATCATCAGATGTAAGATTATGTTAACATGTGACTTACAGGTAACGTATACTTAGATAGCAGTCCAAAATGTTCTATTTTAATCTCATCTGACCATAAAACCCATAGTTAAATTTTTGCTCCTGATGCCATGTGGCTAAGTAGGGAACACTGAGAAGAGGCGTCTTTTTTGCCACTCTGCCATAAAAGACCAGCTTTCCCTGATCTCCTGGCTCTGTCATTCTGTCTGACAGTGTTAGTGGTGCTAACACTTGAATAATTATCTAAACAGTGCTCTAAAGGATAGATAAAGACTCTGAAATATTTTTTTTATGATTTGTGCTTATACACAAGGCAAGGCATCAAGGCATAAAACAATAGCTGAATCATACTCCTATATAAAGAATCCAAATGTGCTATAATAATTCAGGATCTATCCAATTCTACTAAATATGGTCAGTTTACAATTGGAACAAGAGTATAATAAACACTGCTTAGTAGGTGTTATATGACCAGTATGTGCTTATACGGCCAAAATTTCAGAACCCAATATATGTCCTTTCATATCCCGATAACGATATAGCACACAATATAGCACATTTACTGTAAAAAAAAAAAAAAAAAAAATACCCACATGAAAGACCTATTTCTAAGTACATGTCAAATTATATACTCAACAAATAAAGGCAACTTTATCGTCTTTCATTATACAGGGTCAGTCATAGGTTACAGGACAATCTTTTATTTCCGAAACAAAAAGGAATAGGACATATCTGACTACAGTCGATTCTGGTTAATCGGGACGCGATGGTTTTGGTTGTAATAACCAGCTGGTCCTATTAAACGAACATGCCCTATGTTACTAGACGGGACGTGCTATGTAACATATTAAATGTTTATTAAACCTTTATTGTGCGATTTACACGTATATATCGAACGTACAAACAAGAACTACTGTTGCTTTCGAACTTTGTTCATTGAAAAATAAATTTGTTTGAAAGTTGAAAGTTTGCTTGAAATTTGAAAGTTTTTCGAAACAATCTACAGCACAATGTATAGGTACTCAGCATGCGAAGTATAATACTGTAAAAAAAGTTCTTACTAAATTCCAGTCAACGTTTGAAGAACTTAGCCACAGCTAAAGCACCTCAATTCACACTGGATAAGTAGCGACTTGTGGCTACTTTTTTGTAGTAAATGGAAATGTCAGGCTAAGACCTGTAGGTGGCAGTAGAGGGCTGGGGAGAAACTCAGGAGCGTTGTAGTGATGCCAGAGACGAATAGTTTCTTTGGTAACCATGGATATTACATACTTTACATGTTCTTTGGTCTGATTACGGGGAATTTTGATCCAAATAAGCGAATAAAATTACACGTATATAATAGGATTTGATTCGGTACTTTAGGATTTGGTCCCAATAAGCGGCTGGTCCTATTAACCGAAATCGACGGTACTTGCGAACTTGCGCCTAAGAATACATGTGTCTACTGTTTGGAAGGTTTTTTGTTTAAAAAGTCAGATACAGACGAAAATGCTATATATTGCAAAGTGTTCTTGAGCCGCTGGTGGTAACACCAGTAATAGTGTAGAAGTTTGCGAGTGGAAAAATCTGAACCTACGCTTTAAGTATTTGGTGTGACCCGCTTGTGCAGCAGTGACTGAAATAAAATGTTTGCATTAACTCTTGATCAGTCCCGTACATCAGCTAGGAGAAATGTAAGTAATTCTTAAATCATTCTTAAACAGAACAGCTTTAGTTCTTGGATGGAAGGATTACAATGTATACTTACTTTATAAATACCAGAGTGTAATTCCAAAATCCCAGCAGGAAATTCAGGGTAGAACAACTTGTGTGATTGGGGTTGTTGTCTTACTGCTTGACCCCAATCCTCTTGACATACAATTCATAGGCAGATGTGCTGGCTTTTTCTGTTAGAATTTGCTGATATAAATATGCGTTGCAGTAATTAAATAAATATTAAATAAATATTACAGATGCAGCAAAACAGGCTCAAACCGTGTAACCGTTCTTTCTTTGTACATAGAGAATGTATACTTTGTACCTTGTGCTAAACCATGCTCTGGTTATCACGTGTCATCAAGCATGTGATAGGTGTACAAGTCCTCTCACATCTCACAGTCCCTGTGGTGGAATAAACTTCCTCTCAACGAGTCTCTACCCATTTATTTTATTATTACTTACCTCGACTAACAACCCCACCACCTCCGCCATTTTCCATGTCTCACTCTCTCTAAAAATTGTTTTTTTTTAAAAAATCATAACGGTTTCATGAGTGTATTATTTTTTTAGATTGCTGATTATTAGGGATATGTTATGTTACTGATGTCTTAAAGCACTTTTGTAAGTGACTCTAGATAAGGGAGTCTGCTAAATACTGTAAATGTACATGGATTCATAATCTGTGTTCTCATGTTTAGGTGGGAAAGTTCTTAACAGCTGAAGAATACCAGCAGAAAATCATCCCAGTTATAGTAAAGATGTTTTCCTCAACTGATCGTGCAATGAGGATACGGCTTCTACAGCAGGTCGCTCTTCACTCATCTACTTTTTTTGTCAATGTTCCTGCACACTTCAAAAGTCCTGATAAATGTTGTTAGTTAACTATTTCTTCCTCTCCTCCTTTCTTTTTTTTTTTCTTTCATTTTAACAGATGGAACAGTTTATTCAATATTTGAATGAAGCAGCAGTAAATTCCCAAATCTTTCCTCATGTAGTTCATGGTTTCACAGACACAAATCCGGCCATCAGAGAACAGACCGTCAAGGTATGCGATTACTTATTTTGTTTCTGTTTAGTGGCCTGCCTACCAAACTTTGGCACAGATTATATGGCCTATTATTACGGTTGCATTGGGGAAAACTAAACTTGTAATATTGTTTTTGTACAATATATATTGAAATATAAAGTAGGGCATTCCAGGACTTCCATATATTGCTAGGTTGGAATTAGTTGCCATGCCTTCTTGTCAGTGATTTTTCCCTGTCGTTTGGACCCTTTTTCATATGGTAAAACACTGGCTAATGCATCTTTTTTTGTATTGCATCATCATCATCATCATAGAGGTTTGTGGTGCTGCTTTAAGGCACTGTCGACAAATGATCCTTTCCTAATCAACGTCATCATTTCTGTATCCAAAATAATTTTTCAAATTAGTTTTAATTCATTTTCTATTTGCAACCAAATTAGCTGTTCATTAAGTGTGATTGGACAGTTTGCACAACCACATTATTCACAACAAGCAACAACATCTGTGTATCCAACATTGGAGTAAAATAAATAATATCCAGAGATATGTCATGGAAAGTAGCAGCAAAAAAGCTTTTGTTTGCATTAAGTGACACTGCACATCCTACAAAAATAAGAAATTACAGATTTTACGATGTTTTATTGCACATGTGCATATTGAAATGGTATTTTGCGGAACCCTAATTTTAATAATGGTATTTTAAAAACTCTTCTAATTACTCCGCTTACATTTGAGCAATAGATGCATCTGGCATATCACCAGAATACCAAGTTTTTCCTTCTACAGTTTTAAGAAGATTGATCAGAAATGGTCTTTTTGAAAGGGTAGCAGCCAAGAAACCACTTTTTCAGAAGAGTAACAAAGTAAAAGGCTAAGATATGATAAAGATTGGAATCAATAGAAAATAGTATTATGGGGTGACCAATCCAAGTTTGAAGTTCTTCAGTTTGTTTCAGTCGGCAGTAATATTGAGAAATAAATGTGTGTTTATTCCACCTTCAGTCTATGCTCCTGTTGGCGCCCAAGCTGAATGAGACTAACCTGAATCAGGAGCTGTTACGTCATTTTGCAAGATTGCAATCACGAGACGATCAAGGCCCCATTCGCTGCAATACCACTGTTTGTTTGGGGAAGATCGCCCCCTTTCTCAATGCAGGGGTAAGCACCAATACATACACCTTTTATTCTTTTAACAAGCCTGTACATTTACATTTATGGCATTTAGCAGATGCCCTTATCCAGAGCGACGTACAATTCATACAGTCTTACAATCCAAGCAATTGTGGATTAAGCTCCTTGCTCAGGGACTCAACTGTGGCAGCTTGGCAGAGGTGGGATTTGAACCCTGAACCCTCTGGTCCACAGTCCAGTGTCTACAATCTGCTATATGTTGTCACAGAATAATTTTACCCCATTTCAATCCCAAACCCTTCATTCCCACTGCCTATAGTTTTTGCATTTCCACCACTTCGAGACTGCTGGTTTGAGTTTCGGATTTGTTGTACACCTGTTTCTAGATGTAGAAGGCAAGCACTAGTGCCTACACTGGATTGGTGTCATTAGCTGTATAGTTGCCTAGTTGGATGAAATGTCTGCGTCAGCACTTTTAAACCTACATGTAATTGATAGTTACATCTATACATTAGTGTTGTTGTTTTAAAGTTGAAGTTGTGTTGTGTATATTTCAGGGGAGTAATGCTACACACTGCTCACGGTTCAGTTTAATTCACAATACTGAGTTCACACTTCTTCTCATAATTGTCGGTTTTACATTTGCTATAAAACATTTCATTTTTATTTCTGAAGTGTAAAGAATGCACATTTTATTGCATGTCTTATAGGTAAAAAAAAACTTACTTAGTCTGTTGCACGTAAAATTAGTTTAATAACTAGAAATATAGTAACTGCTCACAAAAATGAGGGGACATTTCATTTGGGGAGATTTTGATTATTCTCTCATATTTGTGAGCAGTATATCTGAAATTCAAAAGGCTGTTTTGAGACAACGCTGTAAAAAGAGCGGTCTAAATAAATATGACTTGACCTTGTTAGAATGCTACGTTTGTCAAACACTTTATGAAACCAAATGTGTGTGTAAAAAGCTTTATTAAAAATATCTTTAAACAGCTCAACTTCCTTTTTTTATTGGAGAACAGAAGATATGCCATATATGATGGATGACTGCAGCTGAAATTTAACACGCCTGATAGATTTCCATCTATACTCCAAGTGTATTCAATCCAGTCAAGCTATTGCAAGTCAAGCCGGCATCAGGTTTCGTACCATTTTAATTAAAGTCGAGCAGTCTGGAAAAAATGTATCTTAATTGTTAAGCTGTCCAGCGATCCTTGATCTTATCAGTGATGGTTTGTATAAAACCATTGCATCAGAGGGTGTAATAAAATGTAAATGTTTTTTAACATAGTCAAACTCTACGATGCACATTGTAACATTTTTGCATTGAGATTTGTTGTTACACCTCTAGTTTCATATCCTTCACAAAAGTAAAAGTTCACAGCATTAGTGAGATCTTCCAGGTGCTGCCTTTGTTATCGTGGTTTGATTCGGTGCTGTTATTGTCTGCCAGTCTGGTGCACCCGTGTATGCTTCCTTTTGAAAGTTTTGACTGTTGTTTTCACAATGCCCTTTGTGTAGAAATGAATTCCTTGTACCGTAACTATTTTTTTTATCAGGCTCCATGTTCAGACATGCTACTTTGCTCCAAACAAACCAATTCAAAGAAGTTTCCACTCTGAGGTATTACTGGTTTTGTCTCAGGGTAAATATGAGCTGAATATGAGGGAATAGAGACACTGCTGTATGCTAATATATCTCACACTGCACTATTCAGAGCAAGCAAATATGTGTCTCGCTATTCCTCACTTAGGATAGTGATATTTCAGTCTTTCTCAATCTAAAATTGTCATATTACCAACATCTACTTTAAATAAGCTCTTGTTTCGTCAGGTCCCTGCGGAGAGCACTCAGGCTAAAGGTTGATGAAACGTGAGATTTGTTTGATCCTGCTTCCTTAACATATGCAAATAACTCTGGTGCAATTGTTAGATTATCTCTTACAGGATCAGGATGTTGCATGCATCCTGTTCATTTATGGCAAACTCATTTTGTTATATGGTTGGATTGGACAAATGCAAACCACTGTTCGGTGAAGAGCTTGGTTCCTGACTGATTTAACAGCCAGACCATTAAGATGCTGATTACAGTCACTAATCATGGTTAAAAATAGTAAACATCATTAAACCAATTTTCTGTAATAACACTGATTACAGTAGCCAACTCAAATTAATTTATGTAGTGCTCTAGATTGTCTCAAAGCAGCTTTACAATTACAATTTTGTGTGTGTGTGTGTGTGTGTGTGTGTGTGTGTGTGTGTGTGTGTGTGTGTGTGTGTGTGTGTGTGTGTG